>CAKAKR010066500.1:50907-129327 GCA_916700685.1 Adelosebastes latens | reverse complement strand
AATTGGCTGGCCGGGCCGCTTCTCTCGCCTATCGCCACGCCTACATTCAACGACTACATCCGGTCATGGTTGTGCACAGGTCCCGCTGCCGTAGGATGAGAGTCTCGTCGGTTTTTCCCTCTAAATGCACATTTGTCAGAGGCACCAACTCACAGGGAAGACTGTGTATACGTAAATATTAAGGGTGCTCCCATCAGGATTTTTGGGGCCGAACGCTTGAAGCAAAATCGGTTGTGATCCGATCACCGATCATGGGGTCTTTCTGAAGCCATTTAAACGCGCCGGTCAACAAGCGATTCTGCTCCTCTGCTCTTTGTGTTTGTGTGTATGTGTGTGTGTGCTGGTCTACGTGTCTTGGAAGATTTCAATGTCCCGGACAAATGGGAGAAATTCCGGACAAATTTCTGCCAGAAAGCCCTGAAGGCCAACTTCTCCCATGCGCTTGTTTTTTATTTGGGGGGGTATGTACAAAATCAAAGGCTGTGTCTGCCTAACACTGTGATTTCACCTGAGAAAATGCAGACAGATCTAACATCTGAACTGAAGTGACTTACAGAGGCTGTAGTGCAGTAACTACCTCATTAAAATAAGTATAAAGGACAAAGGATGGGTCACCTATGCAACTATGTGTAACTACAATGCACCGGTTAACAGCTAAATGATGGACAAACTTGTAATGAAACATATTTATAAAGACAGCTGGAAACGCTGAGTGTTTGTGTGCAGAGGAGTGCTGCAGGAATGTCTTGAGTTGAGATAAGAGGATCTGCAGGAGCAGCTGCACAGCCAGGGAGCAGGTTGACCAGAGCAGCATCACTACAGGAGACGTTTTAATTCAACAGCTCAGATCATACATCACTCAGCTGCTGGAGCTTCTACACAGAAACATTTAGACATGTATAGCGCCAATTCCTACTGACTCGCAGTTTGCATTTACCTGGGCAGGGGAGGGGGCATCTGCAAATGATTATGAAGCACATGGGAGAAGTTTGCTTTCTGGCAGAAATCCCTTCTCCCAACTGCGTTTATGAAGCATGGACACATAACATAAGAAGGCTAACGTTAGCTACATATGCTAGCTGTGGAGGTGGGCATGGCTGGTATTCAGCAGCTTTTTTGTCCTGGGCAATATGATAAAATCGCTATATATGGCTCTCAAGCTATATGCTGTATATTTACATAAACACAGAGTCTTCCCATGAGTTTGCGCCTCTGACAAATGTGCATTTAGAGGGAAAAACCGACGAGACTCACCTACAACAGCGGGGAACTTTGCGCAGCCATGACCGGATGTAATCCTTGAATGCAGGCGTGACGATAGGTGCCGGCCAGCCAATCAGACTCAAGTTGAGCGCTTAGGGACCACCCTCTCAGGCAGCCCAAGACACAAATCGAAATAAAACCTCTCCGATTTTCTGTTTTTCAGTTTTCTAAAACAACTCCAAAATGTTCATGTGAGTGTGAATGGTTGTTTGTCTCTATGTGTCTGCCCTGTGATAGTCTGGCGACCTGTCCAGGGTGTACCCTGCCTTTGCCCAGGGTCTGAAATTAGCACCCGCCGGTACCCTGCAGGTAAATTGTTTGCAGTGGCGGGTAAAATCGTCAGGCCGTCTGCCACTTTGGCGGACAGGGAAATGGGAAACGAAAAGTTGTCCGATTCCTTGGAATCGCATGCCTCTGTGACTATCGATTCCTCTTATTGATGCTTTCCGACAGTTACGCATGCACAATTACGTAACGCCATACGCACGCTATGTCATGTTTCAGTTTGTTTGGGATCAAAACCATGGTGAAGAGGAAAAAAAAGCAGCGTGGCGCTACTAAACCTGAGGGGACACATCCTATTTTTCACTGATAATGCTACTTTGTGAACAACAAATCTGTGTTGAAATTGGCAGAAAAAGAGCTTGTTAACGTTGGCTTTTAATAGCCGATTATTATTCGTTCAAGCTCTATTAAAAAATCCATTTTAAAAATCAGTATTGGGCAAAGGTAAATTATAACGTTATCATGACGTGTTCGATTGTAATCTTATAAAATGTAGTTTTTTGGCGAGAATCTTGAACAAAAACAGTTGTTTGAGGGGGATATATTTCAAAAGTGATAGATGGAATTTCTGAGTGGCAGACAAATTTAACACTTGCCTTCCACAGTGGCAGGCAGGTAAAAAAGTAAATTTCAGACCCTGCCTCCACCCAATGACTGGACTCCAGCCCCCCTGGGACCCTGAATAGGATAAGTGGTTACAGATGATGGATGGATGAATGAAAACTGAACTGATAAGAGTTACACGGACCCTGCTGTTCCTTGCTAGTAAATTTCTGTTTTTAAAAAAAATAGTACACTAAAATCAAAGGATTCCACTGATTAAACAAGCCTTCCACTCGTGTGTATAGTATTTATTTATACAATCAGTGGCTCTCAACTCTAATGCTTCACCACGTTATATGAAGCCCATTTAATTCTAATAATCAACTGCTGTGAGTTGTCCAGTAAAGCCTCATATAATCATATTAAGGAGGTAGTAAAACAGCAGAAGCTCTTGGCTCAGGAGTGAGTCGTATTAAGTTCTGGGGCAGGAGGTTAATCATTTAATCATCTTTCAATTTCCTTAGATTTTAATTAAGTTAATAGAATATTTGAAGAGATTTATATAAAAGGGTAATATCCCCCTTAAAAGGGCCTTCCACTTTTACAGAAGGCCAGAACACACACTCAAATCACTGTAATACTTTCTGAGGGTTATAGGCATATCGCTGTGAAATATGTCACACTGTGCATGGAGCATTTTAATCACTGCATATTTATACTAGATCTTTTTTAGGCTGGCGGACACTTTTGTTATTTTTGTAATGTTTAGCACCTTTCATGCACAGAATGCAGCACTAAACGCTTTACAATTCAACAGCAAAAACAAGTGTACAAAAGTTTACAGTATCTAAAAATGAGAGAAAATCATAAAAGATGAAAAACATACAGCCGCTAGTTATAGGCTATATTAAAAAGATGAGTTGTCGTCAGTAAGTCTAACATTTAAAGGCAAAGTGTTCCATATTTTCGGGGCGAAGTGGCTAAAAGTAGAGTACCCAAAGGTTTTTGTGGTGATCTTGGGAACAGTTAAATGAGTAGCTGTGGAGGATCTTAGGATTCATGGAGAATCATAAAAAACAATATAAAAGGGGGTGAGGCCCTTTAGTGACTTAAAAAGTAACTTCGGTATTTTCAACCTGGGCCCTATTTTCCCATGTTTCTGTCGTAGTGACTAATGGGTAAAACAATTTAGAAATTTTTCCAGTATTGAGGGATAACGCTGTATCTGGCAGCCTTGAAATGAGCTGCGAGGGCAAGTGAGCAGCGTCAGTTTTAACGTTAGGTTCACTAAAAATGCTTGTCTTTTCACTGACAGGCTCAGATTGTTATTATAAGTGTCTGACAACATTATTTAAAGGACCCTTTTGTGTCCAAGTCCCGCTCAAGGAGAAGTCTCGTTGTGAAATCTGAATATCCGTATACTCTGGCTCAAATAAATATGGGCGACCATCAAATCCAAAGACCTCATCCACATTGTCAAAATCATCTAAATATTCAGCCATGACATGGGAAATCTTTTAGATAACACTAAGCTACGCTTTCAATACTCCAACACAAAAAATTCCGCCCGGCTGGCGCTCGCATTTCCACCATGAATGTATTCCACTATTCCACCGTTGTCTTCCGGCAACACGTCACCTCACCAGATTTCAGAACGAGACTTCTCCTTTAGCGAGACTCTTTCTAAAATGTCAGACACTATAATAACAATCAGAACCTATCATGCAAAAACAAGCACTTTCAGTGGATGTAAATGACAGTGCCAGCTTGCCCCAATAGCACCATATTACAGCCCGCGAGCCGCTGCTGTCTACAGCGCTCTCCCTCAATACTGGACCAATTTCAGTCGTCAATTTTTGTTCAATTGTTGTCCCAAAAACATGGGAAAATAGGGTCCAGGTTGAAAAATACCGAAGTTACCCTTTAAAAACTAAGAGAAAGACTTTAAAATCAGTTCTAAAAGATACCAGTGTAGGTTGCATGAAATAGGAGCTATATGGTCTCTCATTTTAGTTTTTTAGTCTTAGGCCAAGACTAGTCTTAATTTAAGTTTATGCGACTGGTCCCTGGTCTACTAAGTCTAATGTTGAATGTGGATTTAAATTGTTATTTATGGTTGAGAAATTTAGTATTCCGGGATTGTTTGGCTGTGATAATGTTGGAGAAATGGGTTCGTCTCTCATTTCGCACTGCTTTATTTTATTTAGTAATAAGTTCTTTATATATGTTATGGTGGACAGTCAGTGTGTTTATTTTATCTCACTGGTGAGTCTTATGTGTGTCCCCAGGTGAGTCCTTCATGGAGAAGAGTGTCGCCGCATCAGAGCACTTAAAGAAGAGCCCTCTCTCTCCAAACTCTACGGTACAAACTCCCGGCCTGAGGTCTCCCTCCAAGCTGCTGCATCATAACAACTCTACAGGTAGGAAGAGACATTGATACAGGAAACATTGTCGCAGTGTGCGTTTGCACAACATTTCAGTGCTTCAGTGACAGGATTGTAATGCTCCTAAATGGTTACCTTGCACTGCAGCTGGATCCTCGTGATATCACGCGAGAATCCATCTCGTCAGGCTTCAAGTATTGCATTTGTGTGGACCAATTAGCATCCTGTGAGGAGCTCCTGATAGCTACGGGCATGATTTAGGTCTGTGTGACAACACGGGGAGGCACCATTGTTGTTCAAAACAACCTCCTGAAGAGGTTAGCGTAGATGCTATAATAACGTCAGTTATATCAGAACCGGAGAGTATTTCTTCATTGAAAGAAGAGCAAAGAGCGGCACTGAAGGTTTTTCTCAATGGAATAGATGTTTTCGCTCTTCTCTCAACTGGCTTCGGCAAGAGTTTGAAGTATCTTTTGAAAGTGCCTGCCTTTTCCAAACAGTGTTCAATGACGGCTTCTCAGATGGTTCTGTGGAACAAACCATCAGGTTACCTAAATGGGCGATCAGACCCAAAACAGACCTGTATTTAAAATAAAAATGCAAGGGACTGGGAAGATGAGTTTGAATGCTTGTCAAAAAAAAAAAAAATACTGATACAGAATTTCACAACTCTGGAAAGTTGTCACGGCAACAATCATTTTTTCTTTCATTGCGAAGATCGCGAGGTAAACTGTAGAAATACGGCATTCTTGTTGCAAAATAATCTACCAGCAACATGCGCTTGCTCATATTCAATTGGCAAACATAGCACTTTGCCAGATGACGACCCTGCATTTATTTTTTGCCGGAGCCAACTGCATTTTGACCTCTGCTGCGTCGCCAGAAAGGCCCCATTCCAATGAATGAGGGGGCTGTGTTTGTCTGAACGCAGCCTTAAATCAGAAGATTCATATTGACTCAACTGTAAGTAGGCTTTAACCAATACAGTTTTTAAAGCTGATAATGATTTGTGTCACATCTTATAGTAGGTGAATAGAGTGTAGATTTAAAGCTTTTAAACCTCTCTAAATCACTTAGGGTGTGTAAAGGTGGTGGATATAGTCTATAAACAGTGGATTTGTTCTTTTTATACAACATTCTGTGTCAAGGTTGTAGTCAAACGTGTTTGTTGTTATATACAATTCACATGATTATAAATTAAAGTTAAATAGGCCCATGATCAACAAGTAGTATTTTTCTTAATGTTATTTTGGTATTGCAAGATTAAGTGTGTTATAGTGCTTGGTGAGTTAAAGCTGCAGTCGGTAACTTTAAGCAAGTAATTTTTATAAAACGGTCACTATATCCTGACAGTAGTGTATGAGACCGATAATCTGCTCATAATGGCATTTGTAAGATTACACAGCACTGAAGGAAAAAAACCAATCAGAGCTGAGGAGTCTCTACAGCAGCTGTCAATCACTGCTCATGAAATTTGCAAACAGAAATAGGCATTACAGTAACAGAATATTGATTCATAATTGATCAGCGCTGCCTAGTTTGACTGTTTGATTAGAGTTTGCGAGTTTCGTGAGCAGCGATTGACAGCTGCTGTAGAGACTGCTCAGCTCTTATTGGTTGTTTGGGTCGTGCGTGGTGAAAACTTGCAAATGCCAATATGAGCATTAGGAGGAGGCAGAGGAAGATGTTGTTTTTCACAGATTATATCATATTTGCTCAAAGTGACCGACTGCAGCTTTAATGGATCAATGACTGTCTTCATGGATTTCAGGCAGTTTCCGGGAGAGCCCGAGGCCGAGTGGTCAGGACCCCAACCTGTGGACAGTGGAGGATGTCATGCAGTATATCAGAGATATCGACCCAGTGCTGGCACCACATGCTGACCTATTCAGAAAACATGTATGTATTTTCTCATAGTGTAGAAGATACTTAGTTAAAATAACTTTATTCTGCATTAGAAAATATAAACTTAAGTATATATAGTGTATAGTATATATACACTTTTTAGATTACACTAGACATTGATTTTTGTTTAGTACATTTGCACAACTTAAAGGGATAGTTTGGGTGTTTTGAAGTGGGGTTGTATGAGGTATTTTTCCATAGTCAGTGTATTACCTAAAGTAGATGGCGGACGGCACGCCCCCAGCTTGGAGAAACAGACAAGAGTTACCGCAAAGAAGCAAAGCAACGTACTGCTGTGGATGGGGCCGGCAGCAAAACGTATTTAAGCCACCTAAAAGAAATCTATTGGTTTAAGTGTACGCAATATTTAGAATATTTTCAGCGCTTTAACTTGCCGTCAGACAGCCCTTTCCGACGGGGAACTGAAGCCGTTGTATCCGTCTGTGCTCTGACCAAAGCCACCAGACTCCACTTTTTTCAATGGAGTCTGGTGGCTTTCGAGAGAGCATAGATAACGGCTTCAGTTCCTCGCTGGAAACATAGACTGTATAGCCGTCTCACAGCAAGGTAGACCGGCGAAAAAATTCTAAATATAGCGTACACTTGAACTGATATTGATTTCTTTATAGGTGGGCTTTTCTTTTAAGTGGCTAAAATACGTTTTCCTGCCGGCCCTGTCCACAGCAGTACATTGCTTTGTTTCTTTGCAGTAGCTCCTTCTCCAAGCCGGGGGCGTGCCGACCGTCATCTACTGCAGGTAATACACTGACTATGGTACCTCATACAACCCAACTTCAAAACACCCAAACTATCCCTTTAAGTTGTTGGACAGCTTTGCTAAAAAACAATTCTTTCAATTTCTCCTCCTTCTCTCTGCGACAGGAGATTGACGGCAAAGCACTCCTGTTGCTGCGTAGCGACATGATGATGAAATACATGGGCTTGAAGCTCGGTCCCGCGCTCAAACTCACCTTCCACATCGACAAGCTCAAGCGGGCTTGAGGAGGTCAACCGAGCAGCCGCAGCCTTCCAAAGGACTAAACTCCAACCCCATCTCCCTGTTCTAGGATCAGTATATCATGCACTACATATTGGACATGTACTGACCATTTACATGTAGCAGCTTCCATCGGACCACCATATCTGGTATTATATACCCTGTCCTGACCTCATCCAATGAGGAATGTTTATTTTGTGTAGCACAATCCAGCCCTAAGGCAGCATGGGATACGTAGGATCACCCACTCGTCCGTCATTTCATTTGCATTTCAGTATAACTTGAAGAGTCATACGTGGCCATTTTAACTGTAAAAGGCTGTTTTTGGCCTGCTTTTATTATGTTACATTTATTCTGTACATTTCATATTTTGTACTTCATGGATATATAAACTTGTATTTTTGCCTTTTTCAACAGTTTGTGTGGGATATGCTAAAAGAACCTTAAAGGAAGAAAAGAAAACATTCATCCCAATAGGGATGCTTCTGGTTAACGTCTCAGTTTGAGGCACGATTTTGCAGCTGCAACAATATTAATTATGGGGAGGGAAAACACGTTTTATGAAAGGAAGAAAATCACTTTATTCTGAAAATACTGCCATGAGGAAATCGGTTTCTTTATTCTTATTCTGGATGTTGTTTACAATGCCTTGTCTTGTCTATGTTATTTGTACTTTTTTAATTTTTATACTATATTATTAGAGTTCCTACATGGAGAGCCCTATCATACTTAACATTGTTCAATAAATATATAATAATTCAACTGTCGGTTTATTTTTTTCTGTGCTTTTTTGTTCTGTAATGCCAACCTTTAAACCTTCAGTAGACAGAACGTTTTTGGCATCATTGGGCAAACATTCCATAATGACCTTTCAGCATATTGTAATTCAAATGTTCTGAGAGAAAACTAGACTTCTGCACCTCCTCTTGGCTCTGTTTTCAGGCTTTAAAAAAATCTAGCCCCTGACGGGAAACTTTGGCCAATCACAGGTCATTTCAGACGGAGCATTCCTGTTGGGTGTGCTCCGGCTGGTGGGCCGTGCTTGGTATTTCCTCAACTGATCTCAACATGGCTGCCAGGTCACAAACGTTCTCATTTTACAGCTAAACAGTACACTACAAGATGTTTCTGAAAACATTTGAGGCGAGAAATAGGCATTACAGTAACAGAATATTGATTCATACTTGATCAGCGCTGCCTAGTCTGACCATTTGACCAGAGTTTGCGAGTGATTGACAGCTGCTCAGAGACAGCAAGGCTCCAGCACGGCTCTGATTGGTTGTTTTCCTCCGGTCTGTGAAATCTTGCAGATGCCATTAGGAGCACTGGAGGACACAGAGGCACATGATTTTTTTCAAATTACCTGTCTCATGCACTACTGTCAGGATATAGTGACCGTTTTATAAAAATAACTTTTTTTTAAATCGTATTTGCTCTAATGCTCCTACCCACTCCTGCTTTAAAGCCACAATTTGTGATTACATCTTGTTTACACTCGTGTGTTTACATTACATAGTTTTGTTCACTTCTTGTTTTAATTAGCACAATATTTTTGTCCCTTTAATTGCCTGACCTTTTCGTAAAGACTAGGTTTGACAAGTCTGACATTTTGAGACTGTAAACGCTTTTTTTAAAATTATTTTACTACTTAGAAAATTATTAATTCATAATTTTATTTTGAAAAATGCATTTAGTGCCATTTAATATTTTTTTTTAATGTAGTTACAATAGTTTGCCAACAGGGAGCAGCACAGCCTCGTCTACCTTTTTGCAGTCGTGTCTCCTTGCTGTTTCTCCTTGGGATTCACTGACATGCGCTGCCATGGGTGGCCATATCTCCATCTGGTAGACTCAGCATGATAATCTCAGTGATATTTTTACATCACCTAAAGATTTCTTCATATGGTTATATTATTTTTTGTTGCTCCGTTGTCAGAATTTTTCCTGTATTGCTGTGCAGCTATTTCATGTATTGACATTATTCAAAGAGCCTCTCTTTTATGATTATGTCAAACCTATTGTTCATGCTGTTTCTGGTAAACGCTGCAGTCATTGTCTCTGTCAGTACATGAGTGGGCTATTAGGCTTGTGGGCGAAAAATGACTTGTGTCTACTGAAGCAACTCGGCAGAAAGACAAAAAAAAAAAATCTAACCACATCCTCCTAGTGAAAACAGGAAAACATGTCACGTAAGTTTGAAAGCAGTGACCAAACCCACTGATTCTAACTGACATGGATGAGTATGAATGCATTTCTCTGTGTGTGAGCATATGACACATACTCACAATCTGTGCTGTGTGTTATGCTCAGGCACATGTGACAAGCTCCGAGCTTGTGGCTGATGCCTGTGCTTGTTGATGTGTAATAGTAGCCAAAGTGTTGTGCGTGAAGCCAGCGCTATTTATAGAAATAACAGCTCCTTGTGCTGCATATTGTGTTTGTGAAGGTTGTGAAGCGAGATTTTACTTTAGCGCCTAATGCTACGGTGTGATTTTTATCAGACGCCATTCTTGTGTTTTGCTGATGGGCCAGAAAGGCAGAGAGGTCTTTAAAGTGTTGAGGTGACTATTCAACATGACTGGCTGGCTTCTCTGAAAACATACAAGATAGATTATCTTTATAGATATGACATACAGTGGTGTTAGTACTTTGGGGGAATTCTGCCTGTGATATTTACCAACAATGCTGTGCAGTGCTCCTGAGTCATCCACTGTCTTTGCCCCAAAAGTTATAGAGCCTCGAGACAGTTTCACTATGCATGAAAGGAAGTTTTGCGGGCTCACAGATCAGTCATAACTGTGAGAAGAGAAAAAACGACTTTCCCAGGTCTCTGCTTTGGGTGTCATGTTATGGCATGGAAATACCGTATTCTCTACAGAGCCAGCCTGGCATGGTGCAGCTCTGCAGACAAGTGTGGGCACAGTTAGAGAGAAACAATACAAATAAAATAAGATGTTCAGTCCTCTACTCTCTCTCCAACTGATACCAGAATTCCCAGCATGCCATTGGGCTGACAGTGGTGGTGCTCTGGGGTGAGGGTCCTGCTGGTCTCAGGTCTCGGTGTGTCTGCGAAGCCCTCAGTTATTAAAGAACATACTCAATTTGAAATTGTCAGGTTGATCTTTGGATCATGTTTCCAGATTGTGCATTTTCTAAACGCTTCAAGGATTGTGAGTACACAGAAGCACTCTTCAGTATCTCCGGATATTAACTGTCCCTGTTTAAAGGTGCCCTATACGATATCCAGAGCATTAATATAGCAGCAAATAACTATTACTATTAATTATACTAGCTATGTATATAGAGGAGTACTGTCTATCTGAGCAGAGAATTAAGTCGCGCTCCCTCTGTGTGTGTTGTAAGAGCTTCTCCGTGCTTTGTTGACATGGCCGGGCCGGCCACGCGTGCTTTTAGTGCATGTTCATGCATGTCAGTGTGCCCCACTGGCTAGCTCACGACCGCAGCTCTGCACTGCTCTCATAGGGCGATTACAGTCGATAACGCTGTAACCAACCAACGGTGCCGTTGCAGAAGCGTAGAGCCCACCTTCTGTTAGCTCTGTCAGCAGTGATGCCGTTGTTCTCACTGTTTGCGCTGTTAGCACCATTAGCTGCTAGCTGCTGGTTCATCCGTCGCCATGTTGAGTGCCGTGTGGAGGCAATAGAAATGTGTACTATATAGAGTATATTATATAATTGTTATAATATTATATATTTTATATATATTATATATTTTTTTATATTTTATTATTTTGCAATGCAGTGAGTTCCACACATTCTGCAGACACTTTTGTCAGTTATTGTTCAGAGGTAGAACAAAACTTCTGAGGGTTTATATAACCACGTAATTAGGGATGGAAAAGGAAAATGTAATCACACCTCAGGGGAACCATAACATCTCAGGGAAGTACACCCAAAACCTTTTTTTTAACAAAAAATGATGTTTCTCATACATGATACTGACCGAAAATCTGATTTCCTTCTACAAAATGAGGCCGCAGGCTTGCTTGCCTCCAGTGACTTCTGATTGGGAGATAAAATCTGCTAAGACCGTTGTCTTGACAGCCCTCACCCCAACACGCTCACACTCTGTCAGCCTCGTGCCTACAGATGGTGTGGGCCGGCTAATGTCAGGATTTTCCTACGAGGGAAATGTTGGTCACACGGCAGCGCGGGTATTATCTATCCACGAGTTTAAAAAAAAAAAAAAAGAAAGCACACATAAAATCACAAAAAAAACAACAAATACACAGGTGAATACAATGAGCATATGATTTTCCTTTTGCATTAACACATTGATATCACAGTATATGGAGATTTCAGCAGCAGGATAACACAAAGCCTCACAAGAACTGCTCTCTTGTATTAAATCCACCCCCAGCCTATAGCCTGTTACTCTGTCTCTGGTAGCATGTGCTTGCCACTGTCACCAGATTAGCACGCAGGCTTAAAGCCCTGCTCACAAAGACACCGTGTACAGAACATAGCCTGTGCTAATACTGTTTCCCTCTATTCTAACCTACGAACCTGTAACTCTCCCGGGCAAGCCCACATAATATCCCTGCTCACATTAAACGAGCCTGAGTCAAATAAAATTGCCAGTACAGGAGGTGAACACAATATGAACTCCTGAAAAAGCCTTGCAACAAAATACTACCTCTATGAAGCTTATACTGTTCAATCTTTATTGAGGCTGTCAGATTCAGCTCTCCATTATATTGTACAGTAAGGTGTTATGACAAGAATATCCTGTCAACAAAAATGTAATATTTAAAGCTTCAAATGGGTAGTATTTGTTTTGGATTGTATTACATTACTAAAGCGATGCTGTTAAATGTTAGTATCTCCTTGTAATCTGCTTGGCAGGTTTTGACACATCAAACTGCTAAACGATAAAGCAGTTTGAAGGGTAATTTAAGCTCATTTCTATGGCTGAATCAGTTTGAATTACGTGATAAAAAACCCTTTTCCATCTGGTAATCAATGCAGTTAAAAAAACTAATAATTAAAAAAACAACATTTTAACAAGGGATGTCACCAGTTCAGCTCTCCTCAGTATGCGCTGACTCCAAGGTTAACTTTCTGCCACTGTTGCGAAATCGTCGCTCTGCTCAGTTTGGCCCAACTGTGTAAATCACACAACCCTTAAATATTTACCACCGTTGGACATTGTTGGGACACCTCGATGTGTTCGAGCCGGCTCGACGGAGAAGTGTCAGCTGTGTGCAGGAAAATAAATTATTTACACCCCCTCCTTCTACTTCAAAGAGCTGGCAAAAACCATTCAACCCCAGATTTTGGGGAGGGGGGGTCGTAGGAGGAGTTGCTAGTCACTAGGCAACCTCTATGTCACCTGCCCCGACATGCCAAAATCAGCAACTTACCTCTGGAGGCTGCGTTCACATGGTATACACGGCTGCATTTAAAAAGCCTCCTCAGCTGGATTCATATGGAAAACAAAACAATTACCGAGACGCAGCTAAACTCTGTGGCTCTGGGAAAGAAAGTGTGATGTGATTATATTGCTTTTCCCCTCGTGTGAGAAAGAGGAAAGGTTTTGTAGAGCTTAGAAGATGCTGAGCTTTACTAAAAAGCCCGGGAGCAGAATCCAACAGTGCAACAACTGATGTTTTCCAGAGCCTGTTGCATCGAGATATCTTGTGATATGTTAGTGTTTTTGAGATGGGGTGTTGAAGCAAGAGTAGCGTCCAATAAGAATACATGTCAGGTGAAGATACAAGGTGACTGTTCAGCTAGAAAATCAGGAAGTTCGGCTTGAGCAACATGTCCATTGAATGAACCCTGCCCTGAGTGATCTGCTGTTTATTTACCCCTGCCAGCACACACACACACACACACACACACACTCGTACACCACTACACACAGCCACACAAGGTTAACACAAAACATGCCAAAAACCTGCAAACTCTCTTGTTAAAGCAGACAAGTTCAAACATGTGCCCTGTTCACACGATATTCACACACAGAGATAGAAACATGCCCCTTGTTGTCAATAAATAACTCATCCTCTCATCTGGGAAACTCGAGTTTTCTTCTCACTTTCATTGTGAATTTCACTCTTTTGCTTCAGTTATTCACACTGGGGGATTCTTGACAGGACTCTTTTTGTAAAAAAAAAAAAAGAATCAGCAGTAGCACTCCAATGAAAGGTAACACTCAGTGTCATGCTCTTTAAAAATTACTAATTTCCAGTACATGGTTATCTTTATTAAAGGTGCTAAATGCGAGATTGGGAGCATTTCTATTGCGTCCGCACAGCTCTCAACATGGCGACGGACGATCGCTAATGGTGCTGACAGCACTAAACGTTACATCGTTAACGCCGTCAAATGAAATTATTACATTTTAATATTTTAAAATTTATCGTAGTATTTTTTTAGGTATCATGAAGCAGCACTGTTTTAGCGTTTAGGTGAAGTTATTTGAAGCATGTTTAGCAGGCAAGAAAGGAGGAGAATAGATGAGATGAGATGTACTACACAAAGCTACAAATTTCTCTGTAAAAGTCAGATTTTTAGATTAATCAGAAGACGTGTCTTATTTTTATACATTCCTTTAGTGACAGATGTTAGGACCTGGACACTATTTTATTTTTTCAGCATTTACTGCAGTCAGAGGCATTCATTTAATCCAGTGACAGATGAGATTTCAGTCTCTCTGTTTGAACAAACATCACTATGAAGTGTAGTGGTAGCAAATCATCTGATGTCAAAATCATGTCAGAGACAAGATGAGGAGTTTTGTTTTGAAACAGAATTTCGAACTGAGCCATGTTGTTTTTGAAAAAGCGGACATTTCAGAATGAAACGGATCACTTTTGGCGTTATCAGCTGTAAGCGCCGTATGAGAACAGTGCCCGTTAGCTAGCCAGAGCGGCACGCTCACATGAACTAACATGCCCTAAAAAGGCATGTGTGGCCGGCCCGGCGATGTCAACAAAACACAGAGAAGCTTGGATTACAACACACACACTTTGCTCAGGTACACATTACTCCTCTATATCTATACATAGCAAATAGTTGTTTGCTGCTATATTAATGTTCTGGATATCGTATAGAGAACCTTTAAGTACTATTTTCTGGATGTACTTTCACTCATGTGATTTTCTTATTTACACCAATAACGGATCTGCCATAATCTACCAACATACTGTAGGTGTAAGGATCACAATGACCAGAGATGACACATAAATCTGTTATCTTCCCCTGACTCCACACTGATATTGAGGTATCCCTGTTAGCCTGTTTGATCAGGTTGTGTGCTGATGCTGTGAGTGTGTGTGTGTGAAGACCTGGCCATGCGTGACAACAGCAAATGACCACCTATCCATCATTGGCGCTAGGGCCTCGAGATTACCACGAGCTCAGGCTTGGCACCAGCTGGACCAAAGCCTGGAAAACAGTAAACTAGACAGTGCTCAATGCATAGACGTATACAGTTAACATACAGATATGTGGCAGCAGGGAGGAATGTTATCTGGATTGCATTTAACATACCTTGCATGGTGTTTATTGAAGGGCTTTAAATGGAAAGTGTTGTGGGAAAACCCAGCTAAGAAATCCCCGAGGACTAGAACAAAACACCTAATTTCTGATTCTAAACTGCAGAGATCCTTATGTTTTCTCTCCCCCCTCCTTCTTATGTCTCTTTCACTTTGCCTCTCTCTGAGAATGTGGCTTTTGGTCTGTGACTTATATTGAGAAACCAGCGAGCTGCCACAGGAAGACACACAGCGTTGTATTGAGCAGTTGATGTGGGTGGGCCGAAAACGAGAGAGCAAGAAGTAACTGTAAATGTCTGCGAGTGTCCCACCCTGCTTAGCATGCGTCTAGACCGGCCCCTGTGAGGCAGGCGGCAGTCATAACAAGGGATTGGGAGAGCAAACAGGGCTGTTTGGCGTAGTTAACCATTCGTCTATGCAGTCACAATCAAGCAACAAAAACCTCTGCATTTAATTGGGGCTAAACAAGGAGCTCACAGTGCAGCATACAATTATGAGATATGTGAGGCGACAGAGTTCTGACTGTGTGCCAACGTGCCCCATGTGCCTCACACCAGAAGACCATCTCACCAGATTGGCACTGGGCAAGGGACCTGCAACCGTTACTAAGCACCGTGCCAAGGCTGTTGGCCTACTTATGAGCCATTCTCTTGACAGCGCAAAGCCAAGAAAATCCACACACACACACATACACACCCTTAAGCTAGTCTCTGTTACTTGAAACAAGCCCGCATTCAGGCCAGGATATTTCAGTTTGGATCATCCGTGATAACCAAGTTTCAAATCGAGCAGCCTTTAACACAATTGGACAAATGAGGCTGCTTTAAGAGCAGACTTGACTCCAAAAAAAAAATTGAGCAATCAGCAAACACTATTCCTGTAACAGTGCTCTCATTTTCCCCTCGTTACTCACTAAAGATGCCTTTGTTGACAATGTGAAAAGCTAGACGCGGTGATGACATTCCCAACATGACCTCAATCAAGCGTTTTCATAGCCTGCAGGCACGAAGCAATCCAGCAAACTCACCCACCGCAGTGAATCTCTTTACCCTCATTTCATAATGAACGCAATTATATGAGGGAAATTGTTTTACTCCTCAAACTGGCTGCGGCTAAAACTGGAGAGGGGTTGCTCTGAATTTGTCATTTGTTATTATTTACAGCCAATAGTCTCTGACCAGAGAGCAGCACTGTCTTTGAGTCAGGGCTTACAAGCTTTAAGTCAGTTAAACCCCCATCAAGGTAAGCATTCTTTGGTCATTTTCACCTCCCCCCCAACCACTCACACACACACACACTCTCACATTACTCTTTACACACAGAAAAAGAAACAAATGTTTGTGGTGCTGTAGAGAAACCAGTATTATTCAAATGCTGCTTTTGTAAGCCCACCAACGTTTGAATGAATATCTTGCCATTATGGTAAACACTGTTACCGCCTATAATGTCAGTGCATGGCATTTGCTTCGAAAACCACCAAGAAAAAACATTGAATAGTAAATCACATTTTGCGATCACTACCTGAGATGTAATATCAGATGTACACTGACGTATAATACAGCTCCTCATTTGCTAAGCAGCAGAGAAGAATGTCATTATCGCCATATGTCAATCATGTTCCTATCAGTGACCTTATTAGCAATATATCCTTGAAAAGCATAAATATTATATCTGTGTAAATGTTTCCATCCCAGACAGGAAGGAAACTGAGGTTTCCCTTCACCCACAGGTTAACTTAAGCACTTATCTATTAGCTCCCCGCTGCCCGGGGGGGGAAGAACTGTGCAATGAATGGAAAAGCAGGCCACATTTCTATCCAGGCCATCTTTATTGATCCTCAAAACCCCCTTCACAAAGACCATCCCCCCATCTTGACCACAAAAAAGGGGACATTATAAACAACCAATAAATAAGAATCTGCGCGATTAAGGCGGTTCTACATCTCCAATAGAACACAACAGTGTGGACATGTTGGAGTTATACAGCTTCATACAGTAAAAGCAGTAGGGTTTTTTTTGAGAACATCACATCTAAAAAGGCAGCACTTTAACAAAAGTGAACCGTTTTTAAAAGCTGGATGAGGCTCCCATTCAAATGAGATCTATCGCGTCTGACTTATGATAGAAAATCCAGGCTCTCTTTTGGATGACCTTGTCATCTGAGCTTATTTAAATACTAGGCCAAATAGAATGAGAAAAAAAAAATCATGAGCAGAGAACTTAATTTAAATTTTCTCCCCCATCCTACTCTCAGAAAAAAAAAAAATCATTAAAACCACTTGGTTCCCAAAAAATGGAGAAGGTGGTTGTTCTTTATATCAGTTTTCTCAGATAGGAATAAATAAATACACCTTTTTAACTGGTAAACTGTCATGGAGTCCAGGCTAGGAGGCTACACAGTGTCATAGCATTGTTCAGAGTGGCTTTTAAGAATTTCAGCATTTCTTTATTACATTCATGTCCAGGAAATGGGAGAGGTGGAGCTCGGCCTTGAAAAGCCAGCCGCCCTCTGGCCACTAGCACATGTGAGACTGTGTGTTCCCTGTGGATATCCAGAGTTCTCTTCTGTACACCCGGGCGCCGCAACCGGGGCTTAGTTGTACAGGGAGGTGCTCACTAAATAAAAAGTGAAGAGATGAGCACTCTTCATCCACCCTGGACAATTCTCCATTTGTGCCCCATTCACCAAATCAGGTCCTCTCAGCAACTAACGGTGCTGGGCTGCTGTTTGCTGACAAAGTCTGAGATGAAGTCAAACTCATTCTGGCCCAGGAAGAGTTCTGGCAGCTCCTGGACCCGATCCAGGCCCAGCTCCATGACCAGCGAGGTCAGAACCTCCTCGTCAATCATGTCCGCGTCCATGCCGTTCAGGGCCAGGGCCGGCCCGGCCATGTGCTGCATGTTCGCCAGCTGGGCCGGGTTCATGCGGTACTGGGTCGTGGGCCCCATGTGGTTCCCACCCATAGGCCCCAGTGGATGTCCGTGGTACTGGGTGTTGAGTTTTTGCAGCTGCATGCTGGCCATGAGCTGCTGGGACGTTAACCCTCCGTTCATGAACTGTTGTTGCTGCTGCTGCTGTTGCTGTTGCTGCTGTTGTTGCTGCTGCTGCTGCTGCGGGTGCTGGGCTTGTTGCTGGTGCTGCTGCTGCTGCTGCTGCTGTTGGTGCTGCTGCTGTGGGTGCATGTGATGCTGCTGCTGCTGCTGAGGGTGATGCTGCTGCTGCTGCTGCTGGGGCTGCCCGTTATACATCATGTTCCCAGAGGTCATCTGGTGGTGACCCATCTGGGCCCCGTTCAGCTGTCCGTTCATGGGTCCGCCCACCATGGCCTGCCGCTGCCTCATGGCGGTCTCCATGTTGGCCTGGACGCCGCCGCCGCCGTAGTGCATCATCTGGCCGTTGGGCAGCGCCCGCATGCCCTGCTGGTTGGCATGCTGCTGGTGACCCGCCTGCAGGCCGCCATTCATGCCCATCCTGTAACCGTGGAGACTGGCGCCCGCTGAGCTGTGATTCATGGGCATCATCAGATGGTCTGCCATGCCTCCTGTCTATACGAACAGAGAGAGGAGACGCTTGTTAGGACATCGCACGGGGCAGACGAGATGTTTGGAAAAGCTGGATCAAGACTGACATGGCATAGGTACATTTTAACCACTAAGATGCACAATAATGGTGTCAATAGTTCCATGTGTGAAAGCAATGATGTGGTTCATACCCATTTGACTTCTCTTATAAGTGACCACACAATTCACCTTCATAGAAAATCATTTTTCCTTGTAATGTCACACCTCCAAGTTAAACCACCAAAACGCTTCCTTCCAGGGCAAATAAATAGAAATATCTGCAAGGTTGTTTTGCCTTTTTTTGGGCGACCACTGAACATCTTTACTGGCATGTTTAGTCTTCCCTAAAAAAAACCTCCCCTCCTCTTTGTGCCAAAAAGGAATGAACGCCCAGGTCGGAATTACAGGTTAAAACATACATTGTTTGGGTACATTTTTTTTTTCTTTTCCTCCACCAGCTAGATAATTCATGCACTACGAGGATCGACTAAAAAAAAAGGGAGGAAAAATGCGTGCATCGCATTAATGCATTGCTTAAATAAATCCCATCTTATGTTGCATCTATGTCAGCTGAGGCAGAGGGGGAAAAAAAAAATCGGTTACATTTTACGCACGTAAGGTTGCAACAAAGAACACTGACATCATGCAACATCTCTCCACACAACAGCTGAATCACCACATTTTCTAACAAGGCATCAAACCCAACAAAAGGCTTTTTTTCCCCCACCAATCACTTTGCACCGATTTGTTTAAATGTTTTGCATTCAATAATCTTCCACTGTAGAATAATATTATCCATTTGAAACAAGGAGAATGCAAACAATGGAGCAGCAGCAGCAGCAGACCACCACACACACTGAAAAAAACCCCGATTCCTCCAACAAATCAATCCGCTAACACTTACCACGTATCCGCTACGTTTCTCACAAAGTTGCGCGACTTTGCTTCGTCTATTTGAACAGTTTTCCCTCCTGCAAAAGGCGAAGCTCCTCTTGAATCTTACAGTGTGTATTCCTCAGGGTTACGCTTCATGCTCGAGCTGAAGGAGGACGGTGTAGCACAAAGACTGCCGCATCAGATCTTGAAACGACTGCCTATTTTCTGGGTCAACTCAGGGATTATGTACATCTAAAAAGCTCAGAGGAAGGCAGTCGGTGGAGAGGTGGAGCCTCGGTTCCTGCCTCTTCTTTGTTCCTATTGGCCCTACTTAATAGAATTGTGCATGGGCGTAGAAAGAGAGAGGGGCTGCTGTTGGAGAGCTGTGACACACACAGGAGCCAATTTAAATAACCTCCTTCCTCACCACTCTTTCTTTCTTTCTTTCTTGAAAGAATATTTGGACACCTTATTTGTCTTCATAAGTAGCTGCTGTTGCTGCTGCTGTGGTTGAATAATGAAAATACAAGTTTTTATTAATGATATATGGATATACGTGTACAGTACATTATACAGAACACATAAATGCATTTCTTAAAAATGTTGCAGTGTTTACATAGTTCTCACTTATTTGTATTTATAATTTTTGACTGCGATTTCTACATTTTTCTGTTTTTTTTTATCTTAAGTTAACTTTACTTGTACATAACGTAGACTGTATAAGAGCAAAGTAAACTTTACTTTACTTATTGTACAGTATATACATTTTTGTTTTTATTTCACACTTGCTTTGATAGATAGATAGATAGATAGATAGATAGATAGATAGATAGATATACATATAAATAACACATACAGTTAAATACATTTCTTAAAAATGTTGCAGTGTTTACACTGTTCTCACTTATTTGTATTTATAATTTTTGATTTCTAAATTTGTCTGAGCTTTTATATGAGCAAAATAAACTTTTCCTATTTTTATTTATATATTTTTATCACAATGTTGCAACGTTGCACAGCTCTGTTTACCCATTTCTTTATTGTAGTGGATCTTTACTTATTATATGTACATTTGGCAATGTAAACATAGGTTTCTCATGCCAATAAAGCTCTTTTGAATTGAATTGAATTAGATAGATAGATAGATAGATAGATAGATATGCATATACAGAACACATACCTTTAAATACATTTCTTAGAATTGATTCAGTGTTTACACAGTTCTCACTTATTTTGTATTTGTAATTTTTGACTGTGATTTCTACATCTTTCTGGGTTTCTTTTTTTAATCTTAAGTTAGCTGTACTTGTACATACCGTATACTGTATAAGAGCAAAGTAAACTTTACTTGTTTTCATTTATAATATTAAATATATATATATGTATATAATTTATTATATTATTTTTAACTGCAACGTCTACATTTTTCCATTTTTTTAAAAATCTTAATTTAACTTTATTTATCTGTATATACTGTATACTGTATATATCACAGCAAAATCAAATTTTTCTGTTTGTATTTTGAAGTTAAACTTTACCTATTTTCATTTATATATTTTATCACAATGTTGCACCGTTACCCAGCACTGTATACACAATTTTTTATTCTCGTAGATCTTTACTTATTGTACAGTATATACATTTTTGTTTTTATTTCACACTTGCTTTGATAGATAGATAGATAGATAGATAGATAGATAGATAGATAGATAGATATACATATACAGAACACATACCTTTAATGTACCTTTAAATACATTTCTTAAAAAAAATGTTGCAGTGTTTACACAGTTCTCACTTAGTTGCTTTCATGTTTTTTAACTGCAGTGTTTACATTTTTCTATTTTTTAAGTTAACTTTACTTATCTGTATATACTGTATATATAACAGCAAAATCACATTTTTCTGTTTGTATTTTTAAGTTAAACTTAACCTATTTTTATTTATATATTTTATCACAAAGATGCAACATTACACAGCTCTGTATAGCCATTTCTTTATTCTAGTGGATCTTTACCTATTGTATGTATATTTTTGTTTTTATTTCACACTTGCTTTGGCAATGATAGATAAATAGATAGGAATATTATTGATATATTTGTTTGTTTTATGCATGTATGTAGGAGTCAGCAGCATCTGCGTCAGACAGCATAACATTAGTGTAGAAATTCATGTCCCCAACTTGTCTGCACCCACTTGGCCTGTGTGTGTGCGTGTAGCGAGAGTGTTGCCCTGGTATGTGCATGAACACTTCATCTACAAGATCACCGTTGGTCCATGTGACCCACCAGTCTGCTGTGTGTTCGCCTCGGCGAGGCGGCGAGCGGAGGGAGGGCAGAGGAATGTAGCCTGCGTGCTATTCTAGGCCACACTAGCTGCAGCGGCGGTGTAACTACTGCTGTGTGCACGGATGTGTGTTCGCCTGGTTTTACGTGTATGGACTGTGGATGCAGGCGTGCATGTGTATGTTTCTGTGCGTGTGTGTGCCTCCACTCTGCAGATGCACACGGCTCTTGATTGCCCACTCCAGGACAACGACCTCTTGCCTGCAATTGCAAATGAATGGAACCACTTTGGGAGAGCGAGCCAATCTATTGTCCTGGGAATTCAACTATAAATGGGCAACCGCTGGCAGGCGTTTGTCATTGTTTGACATTGTCCGGCCACTTTAAGCTAGTGTTAATAAGCCACTCCCAGGTGTGGGTACGATGTGAGAGAAACTCACCCAGCCAGTCAGTCCAAAAGAAAAACACACAATCAACATAAGTTACTGTTGATGCTGTGATGAGCACTCTTTTTCTGTCTCATGTGCAAGGTTACTGCAGTCTGTGACAATATGACAATCAAGCTTTTTAAAATGCATCAAAACAGTCTTTATTTTTATCCCAGGGCCAAAAGCGCCTAATGGTGTCATTTGCATTAGAGAGCGTAGGCAATGTGTCCAAACCTTCTGGAGCTCACCAATCACATCACTGCGTCTGCTTAAAACCCACGATATTTGCATGAAATCGCAATCAGCCATGATTGTAGTGGAAGATATGCATTTTGTAATTATATCCATTGAACAGGCTTGGGTTGTTGTAATTAGATGGAAGGGTACACTGCAGTTCCTTATAGGCTGTTTTTCTGTACGTTTCACATCTCTGGCTATGGTCTATGGTTTGGGAGCCTCCACCCACATTGCCTTGAGCTGTTTATTGACTTCTATGCGTTTGTGTGTGATTTTATTCCAGGGATAAAGGGCAATGGAGAGAGAGAGTTCATGTGACTGTGTTTATAGGACCAATAGGCTGGAAGTGTTGCTTCCATTCCCAGCTTGGACACACCCCTGTGCCACACTGTAAAAACATGCAATAAAAATGCTGCTGCTGCAGGATCGGTTGATTTCACGCAGGTTTCACGCTCTAAACAGGGTCCAAAGAATTAGTAGTAACAGGCCTCAGTATTCCTCAGAGTAGCTAATAGCTGCTTTGTCAGAACACTGTGTACAACTCAACCTACTCTGTGCATCATCTGCCGAGGCATTCCCATTGTCTGAGGCGACTGCACGACCTCCAGCAACCTTCCTCGCTGTTATGACCATAGAGATCTCAAAAGATCTAGCTGGCGCTTCCAGGCCCTCTACGTCAGACTTCAAGGGAGCAAGCAGTCTGTAGAGATGTTGAGGCCAATGTTTATTGCTCCTCAACAAGGTCTTGGAGTGTGTGGAGAGCCCCCCTGGAGCAAAGGCACTCACTGGAGTGTAGTGGAGTGGAAGTCTGATGTTCTGCACAGAGGCATTGCCAGCAGGATGATGCATTGACTACCAGCTTTATCCCTGGTTCTGTGAGTTGGTAGAGGAGAAGCTTATAGAAACTTAACACCCAAAACCAAAGAACAAGACAATGGTGGAACAAGTTCTTCCATGTTGCAGCCCGTCAACATACCATCTCTGTTTGTTGTGTCCCTGTTGGACCCTTCTGCACAGCATGTCTACCTGAAACTCATCTGAAATCCTTCAATTACAACATTAGTACTTCTAGCAGTGATTTATACCAAATCCTGTGTGCTTATTATATTGTATTATTATTTGTAGTATTGCTAAGTTTGAACCCATGGCTAGTGGCTGAACGAACTCACTCTGCAGACAACCCAATCTCACAGGAAGGCACATAAATAACTCAACATTTCAACGGCATTTCGCGTGTCGTGAGGACGCATTTTAGCGTTTTCACGAGTCATTTGTACGCCACGCAATGAAAAGGTTCAAGGTTCTTTATTTGCCATTTGCCAATTCTAGCAAAGCAGTCATTGGCAATGAAAATCTTTGGTCTCAGGTTCCTTCAACAATGCTCATAATATATGTATATGTAAAGGGGAAATCACACAAGTAAATGTCAAAGCAAAATGATAATCTCAGGCATAAAATAGTGCAGTTAAAATATATATAAAATAGTAATGTAAATGTAAATTTGAAATTTAGTTGATGACAGTATTTCAGATGGGAAAACTGAATGTAAACAGGTTGTAGTATGTATATGCATGATAAGAAGTATTATATGTAAAAAACTACAGTGACGGCAGTTAGGTTTAGGCAACAAAACAACTTATTTAGGTTTCGGAAAAGCATCATGGTTGGCCTTAGAATAAGTACGTTAATTAAGTAAAATATTTAGGAAGCAATGTAACATAACTACAGAAAACACATCACAAATGTCACTAATGTAACTTACAAAACCACCTGGTTGAAAGTCCTGTGTTTGTTGAACCCATCAACGTCCCCTCCCACCTGCCATAAGCGGTCTTTGACTCTTTTTATTCACATTGCAGTCAGGACAGACTACATGGCGTACAAATGACACGTGAAAATCAAGATAGGCGGTCTTATTGCACGCCAAATGCCTTTTACATTATTGTCATTCATACGCTTTTTCGTGCAACTGGGCAGCTGCAGTAATACCACTTTCTATGTTCTGCAGGCTGTGATGATGAGTGACTTATACTGTGTCTTAACTCAATTAGATGGACAAAGTGATGGGCAGCTCCATGAGCTACAGTAATCATCTGCCATTGGAGACTGAACCGTTCACCTAAGTCATCTTTAATCTCTGTCACCATCAACTAAGACCAGCTGACTCAACCCTACCTACCTGACTAATCCTCCCAACACGGCATCTCTGCCAGTAATTACTGGCAATGTTAGCAATGTATAGAACCTTATGGCTAGTACAGACATGTGCGTTTATAGAGGTGGAGCCATATGTCTGCACAGGAAGTGCTGCTGCATCCTTAAAATAAATTGGTTTCACTTGCATCAGTGGATTGCTGGTATTACCATCAAATACTACTATTTCTGCTGCTTCTAATTGTAAAAATGTATAAATTTAAGCCTTTTCTTTAACTCACTGGAGTCAACCAGGCTATCATAATAATTACCTTAACGCTTGAAACAGAAAATGTAAATGGACATCCCAGAAGTTTGCTTTAAATCTAAACTCAAGACATGAATGAGTCACTTTCAACCTATTCTGTTATAATTGCTGCGCAGCATCAACGTGAGTGGACAGTCACCTTATTCAACAGGACAAAGTGTGTCCTAGTATGCACATTTCCCCTGAGATGTGAAACCAAAAGTCAGTTTGCCTCTCTCTCTCCCTCTCTCTCTCGGTGTGGGGGAGGGTTGTTATTGTTCTGGTAAATGAGAGAGTCTCTATAAATACTCCCAAGGCTTCCTTCGCCGCCTCAACCACCAATCGACAGTCACTGTTCAGCCGAGCAGCTGAGAGAGAGCAATAAGCCTGAGTCAAGGCTAACGGGGGAGGGTCTGACTCAAACATACTGTGGTGGAGAAGTGGGTGAGGGACTTTGGAAGGGAGGGAGGGGGAGAAACCTGGTAACTGCCACTCACGGACCTGAGGCCACAAGTGGGGGTGAGGCTTGAGTGAAAGTAGTGATTTGGTGGGGTGGGGGGGCGGTCGGAGCGGGCCACATTAAAGCAGCTTTCCAACTTTTGAGATTCTTCCGTGTGAGGTTAAGTGAACATTTTTTCCCTTTAAAACAGCTTTGCTCTGTCACTGTTTGACGGTGATGCACTTGATTGGTTTGTTTTTACACACATATTTCGTGCCACTTGAAAAGCCCCTAGAAGGCCTGATCTCTACATGTTTTCTAACAAACTACAAATAAAGAAGATCCAAGAATAGAGTTGGTAAGAATGGGCTCACAGTTTGTCTTAGGTGGAGAAATTTAGACCAGTCCTGTTGGGCAAAGCAATATAATTGAAATCAGTATCACAGTATCGATACGATTTTTTTTCCAATGTCTGTATACAGTATATTAACATATGGTCATTGTATGCAAAATTACAAAATAATCAAACTGATGTTCAGTGTAGCTGATTACAAAGCACACACATGTAAAACTAAATATTCAATTACTAGTAATTTTTTAGTTTAATTACAGCTTGTTCTGATGTATTGATTTGGACAACACATTTCTGTAAAATATTAAAGTATCATCATATTGCCACAATATGATTCCACTGAGAGGTGATACATAGACTGTATTTAAGTCAACTCAAGTCAATTTTATTTGTATAGCCCAAAATCACAAGTCACAAATTTGCCTCAGGGGGCTTTAAAATCTGTACAGGATACGACACCCTCTATCCTTTACAGTATTTCCTTTTCAATTTAAGAAGTGGACGTAGTCACCATGACGTCACCCATTGGTTTGTGGACGTTGGTTTTGAAGCCTCGAGGTTGGCATTTTGGCCGTAGCCATCTTGGTTTTTGGCTGTCGTCCTTTTGATTTTTTGCAACCAAAAGTGACACGAGAGGGTGGAGCTAAGTACAACCGAATGCTGAATAAGACATTTTTAGGCAACCAAAATGTTAATACTAACTTTCATGAACTGAAAACACACTGTGAAAGGGTTAAAGTTCTAAGATGAAAACACGGACAACACCCAGACCGGACAACGACGTGGTAGCGACCTATCAATCACAAGGTAGCCACGCCCTAAAGCATCCCTTACTTTATGGTCCATTTGACTCTAAATGGACCATAATTTACTAAATGAACATCATGCTGTATTGAAGAAGACTTGAAACTAGCGATTGAGACCATAAACTCATGTTTACAATGT
The DNA here is from genome assembly GCA_916700685.1 of Adelosebastes latens. Lineage (NCBI taxonomy): Eukaryota > Metazoa > Chordata > Actinopteri > Perciformes > Sebastidae > Adelosebastes > Adelosebastes latens. The sequence goes on along the minus strand of CAKAKR010066500.1, from coordinate 102,866 downwards.
TTACTGAGGTAATAAATCAAGTGAGAAGTAGGCTCATTTTCTCATAGACTTCTATACAATCAGACTTCTTTTTGCAACTGTAGGTGTCACACTTATGCTGCATTTCCACTGCATGGTACGGCTCGACTGGACTGGACTAAACATAACTCGGCTTGACTCGATTGGAACTGTTCTTTTTTGGTTTTGGCAAAAGCTACTTTTTTTGGTATCACCTCGGTCGAGGTTACAGGCAAGCTGAGCCGGTACTAAAATGTTGAGTTAAAACACTGCAGACAACTGATTGAATAGAGAGCATCGTCACTAGAATCGTCACTTGCGCAACACGAAACATCCGTCACAAACCAGCCATTTTTAAATAGCCAAACTACAATCAATAGCGACAGCAATTGATTTTATTCACTCGACCCAGATTATTAAAAATGGACCGCAAACCCACGCCGTGGTCAATTGATTAAGTACAGACGTTCCTCTGTTTGGTTGCCGATGTTTGTGTCACGTTGAAGATGATGTCACAGTAGTGTCACGTGGCATCGCTATGACGGTCAGCTAAGACTCCCGCCTACATTGAGGGGGTACTATCTGCAGTGGAAAACAAATTGATAAAAGTACAAGGTACCAAAGGCTAGTCAAGTCGAGCAGAGCTGTACCGTGCAGTGGAAATTCAGCATGAGTAAGGGCCCTGAAACACCAGTCTGTCCATCTGTCGGCCTAGTTTTAGCGGTGTGTCCCGCACCGTTAGCACTAGTCTGCCCTTGTCTGAGGCTTTTTGGCCAATTCAGCATGTTCAATGGTCGATAAAGGCGTTTTGTTTCATGTACGTATCATAACAACTGCTTGTATATCGAGTCCTCAGTCTTCCATTTTCCCTTTTTTGAATGACGAATACAGACTACCGCTACCTGCTGGTATGGAAAGTTGTTTCCTCTCACGCAGGCGCAGATCTTATGTGGTAGTTCGCCTTTAGCTGTAGTCTTTGCGGTGTGTTCAAGTGCAACGTTTTGGCCAAAACAAAGGCGACGTGAGGCGATGCAACTGTTGTCCTTTGTCGCCGCTAGTTCTCTGACGTCGGCTTGTTGTGTCTAGGCCTTTGGGCGGGGTTTCAGCCTCTTTCTCAAGCTTTCTTTTGTCATTCTTCTCACAACTACTTCTGTACTACCCGGCACATCAACATGATTGCCTCCAAGGCGAAACTGTCTGATTATGCGCCGTTATCCCCCTTTGTTTCATTCATCCTACATTGTCCAACCCCTCCCCTCTCTGTGTCAGCAGGCTTTTCACCCCACAAGTCAAAGTGTGGCAATTCAGAATAGGTATTAACACTTTTGCCTTTAGACACAGTCAGATGACATGTCGTATGACTTTGTCGAAGCATACTGAGGCTTTCAGTGGTAGTAGGAAAAGAGATGTCGTAATGACTCAAGGAATGCAAGGTTCCTTTTAGCTGAGAAAGTGGAGACCATGAAGGGATGTCTGAGGCACCAGATAACCACTGAAACAACTTCCCCACTCCAGCTGAGAATTCCCAGCTTACTTATCATGATAGCAAAGACATGATAAGTAGTGTTAGTGCCTGCAGGTGTTCACACACCACAACGCTGACTTAATGCAAGCTATACAAATAGGACTGGAGTTGACTCCCTGGTTTCATGTATCCATTCTTGGCCCATTACCAAGCAATGTCAGTCATTTACAGTCAGCACCACTAGCCCGCTGCCTGCATTTCCAAGCAACACCGCTCTCCAGCATTTACTAGCCTGAGGGATCATTGTCGACACAAACACTAATCATGTCCCCTTCGCTGCACTTCCTGCCTTACAGCCACTGATGACGTTCCCGGTTACCTCCGTGAACATGCACATGAAGGAGTGTGCGGGGGGGCAAACACAGACTGGATGGACAACAAGAGCCGGCACAACCTGACAAACAAGTAGCTATATATATGGAAGGAGGGAGTGGGAGAGAGTAGGAGAACACAGTGACGACGTGAAGAATGACCTATTAATCATTCATTATCTCCCAGCACTGTTAATGAGGTGACGACTCTTAAATAATTAGCGATGTGACTGAAGCATATTTCCATAGCAGTAGCCCGAGGACACGGAGGGCATTGGGGACGAGTGGGGAAGGGAATATGGGATGCACCAGGCACTAAAAAGAACAGCCCCCACACCAGCTTAGCAAACAATAACTATCCTGATAGGGGGCTCTGGGAGGCATGGACAGAGAGATAGAGATAGGCAGGAGAGGAGAGAGATAATGAAGCCATACGCAATATTGAGACAAGAATGAGCCATGGAGGGAATAACACATTGAAATAGTTATGTCTATATGTAGTGGGCGTTTAAGTTGTTCACCCAGCAGCCTTCATTATCCGTCTGTCTCATTTCAAGAGGGGCAGGCCAGGGCCTTCAGGCTTTTCTAACACACAAGTCAACGGGGAACTGTGGCCCGGCTAGCACCCCAGCCTGCCATGGGCCTATTCATCTTGCACAAAACACACAAAAGAGCAGACCATGAGCCACATTCTTGACATCCAACCTCATCACCCCCACTACCCTCCCGCCCCCCGGCCCTGACTAGCGCCCCTCCCCCCAGTGCCTCACACCAGGCTGGGCAGACAGGAGCTGCTATGCTACGCTACCTAACTGGCTGGTTGGAGTTGTTTGGTGGAGGAAGGGATGCATGGAGAGAAGGGGAGGGTGTGGGAGAGAGAGAGAGAGAGAGAGGGGGCAGGGATGTTTTCTCTTCAGTCAGCTAATTGACTCACAGATGTCAGGAGGAGTCGGGGTTTGTGGCGGGGCTAAAGCACCCGGTGACACTTTTTCCCTCCCTCCACAAACAAACATAACACCCATGCACGCGCACACATGCATGCACATGTACCTGCAGCCTTACCGTCTGCTCTCTCGTCAGTAAACAGATATGTCTCTGTGTTGGGCATGGGGATTGGCGGTGGGCTTTTTTTTTCTCCAAAATAAATCTCAAGGTGTAAATATGACAGTGAGCTGTAAGGTAGTTCTCAGCCCCACAAAAACATCAGGAACTAACAGCCTTTTGTGGACAATAACAATCTGGATAGGTCTGGGCATAATTTCATCTTTCTGTTTACCATCTGGGGAGCCTCTCTGGCTGTCGAGCTAAAGCAGGTCTCCTCTACTGATACATCGGCGCAATAACACTTGAGGCAGTTCGAACGCCGTGCAACCTATGATATGACCTATTTACACGCCAAGGTTTCATGTCATGCCATGTTTGCACGCTGCAATTTCATCTCTTACATGTGGAGTACATGTATGTGTGTGTGTGTGTGTGTGTGTGTGCACCGCAGAATTCAAATGTCTTCTCTGAACACCCACACCACTGACAGCTGTGTGTGTGTATGTGTGCATCTGTCATCGTGTTTGTGTGTTTCCAACTAGACTGCTAAACAGCTGAGCCCAAATTGAAAGTCAGTGCTGTCATTCCCTATATTTACCAAATGACTCACTCACAGCAGAAATCTGTTTGGACACACAGTTAGTATTCAAGCAGTTGGTTACAACATCGTTGACAGCGGCGAAATAATTAGGAGGGAAAGTGGGTGAATAAGGAAAATATTGCAGAAATACAGTGCTCATATACTCAAAAACAGGGTAGAATAGGGCTACCTTTGGTCTCTGGGGTGTTGATAAAAGTACAGCCAAGCTCTAAAAGGCAGCATCTTTTAGAGTGTATTCAATAACAGTTGAGAGATCTGTACATTTTCAGAGATATTCATCCTCCAGAGGGACATTCAGGAGAGCAATCATGCTGTACTACCAAGAAAACACAAATCATGCATTATTGAGTTCCCCCCAAAAGCTCTGTGCCAGGGTGAAGCTCCCCCTGTGGCCTTTGTCCACTGGTCTTCCCATCATGAGGTCTGTTAATGGTGGAGCCATATCCCGCTCGTACCCGGGCGGGCGCTGACAGCTAGACGTCCCCACCAGGAAACAGCTAGTTCTCCTTCCTGACCGGGAAGCCCTATCTGTGTTACACCATCATCGCTTCTAAAATGTTGAGCAATGTCCTGGTGAGCACATGTCTTAGCGGGTTAACACATATGCTGTACATACACACGCACAGGCTTCCTCACAGACACACAAACATAAACACACACACACACACACACACACACACACACACACATATACACGGGCCAATCCACTGCCCGCTAGAGCTGTCTATAGTCTGCCTGTCCTCTTCCTGTTTTTCCACTCACCCACACTGTTGTCACTCTGGCCAGGAAGCTGTGGGAGAGATACGCATGACAAAGTCTCTCTTTATTAAATTGGCAGAGTGTCTGTAGTGTTTTTTGGAGTCCCTGTATGTGTGTGTGTGTGTGTTTGAGAGAGAGAGAGAAGGAGAGCAAGCACTAGAGAGAGATGGGGGTGGGGACCTAAGCCAAGGGCTAGAGGCTTATCCAAGATCCACTCTAGGCTCATCCCTGGATATTGCTGTTTGAAACCATGAATCAAGAACAGAGGATACAGAGTAAAAAACCAAAAGGCCGCTGTCATATATCCATAACAATATCCATCCACTGCAAGGAAGCTGATTTAATAAATACCTCAGTTACCTGTTCAAGCAGTTTGCTTATATGAAATCCAGTGCATATAATATGTGTAGTGCAGTTATGAATGAACTGTTAGGCTATTTATACATACAACAGACTCTTACAGTAAGAAGCAGAGGCAAACTGATACTGAGCTTTTGCATGGAGTTACAATTTTGTGGACTCAAATTTGCGGCGCTGACCAATTGCAAGCCATCTTGACAGTGCTGACCTTTGAGAGAGCAGAGGTCAAAATGGAGGAAGCATTGATGTAAGCTACAAATGCTGGCATACCCATCTAACTAGCTTACTACCCATAGTAACCTAACGTTATGTCCAAAGAGGCAAGGAGCATGTCATTAGCTACTATATTATTATGTAGGGTTAAGTTCAGCAGGGTCAGTTTGCTTAATTGCTTTAAATTATTGTTGAGTTAGCGACTGAGAGCACCTCTAGTAATAACCGTGTCACTAAACTCCCTGCCCCACCTATTTAGTATGGCGTGCAAATGAATTTCCATGTGCCACTTTCTGGCCTGGCATTAGAGCTACTCTTAAAATAGTTTATTTGACATAATATTTATGTTGATTTTGATTCTGTACAGTAGGATCTGACTTTTAAAATAAAACATACTATATCTTGGCTGTTGACCAAACCAAATCACACAATTTGCATTTTGGGGTTAAGAGGGAATATATGGAGCTACTGTGACATCTTGTTTTTTTACTGCACGCTCAAATATTAATTGGCCATACAGTATATAGTTTTAACCTTTGTGTCAGTTATTTTCTTAAAGATGCAATGTGTAAAACAGATATGGGGGCAGCACTTCACCTCTACTACTGAGTCCATTCAATCTAAATTTGCAGTCATCAGTTATATATATTTAAAAAAGCCAACTACTAACAGGGGAGAAATACGCAAAATTCGACCGAACTGCTGAAACTCTAAAGAGCGGGTCAAAATAACACCGCTATCTTATTATCTTCATGTGTGGTGTTGGCCTGTATTGTGTTTACTGCCACTAAGTGGGGGCTTTACTGTCTGTGTAGGCTTTGTTAGTTTGTTTTTAGTGGATTAAATCTATAGTGGCAGAAATGAGAAATCAACTCGTATTTGCGTTTTGTCACAGCGGGCTGGTGGAGCGCTGGGTCTAACCTGTACGACAGCAACTGAAAGTTTGCTGATCTCACAGGAAGTCGGGCCGGTCAGGAATCAGACCCCTGAGCGCTGGGGTTTGAGCTGAAGTGAAGGTCCGGATCCCAGAGCTGCCTCCTGCTCTTCTACCGGCAAAGTAGCCTCCCTGCGGCGGGGAGGACAAGGCAAAAATACGAGCCATTTTCCCGTTTCTGCCACTTTGGATCCAATAAACAAACTATCAAAACATACACGGACCCTGTACTTTCAACGCCTTGGGGCAGCTCTACTTTTTCGTCCTCTCATGTTGAACTGAGGGCAGACTGGACGCTACAGTGACTCACTATCGTCTCTCGAGGTACAAGTGGTATTACAAGACAGGACGGGCTGGCGCTAGCTGGTTGGCATGCTCATTTCAGTAGATATCTCTGCAACACATAGACGTCTTTGACATAACGTCAACACTGTAACCTCTTCACATTCTGTTGATAATATTCATTTTTTGAATGTTTTAAACTCAAATTCTGGCCAGATCTTACACATTGCACCTTTTAACAGACTGGCTGTTACTCATTTGTATAAAACATGACATTCTTATTTCCGTTTCTGCAAGCTGCAAACAGCTGTGTACAGTCTCCACGTCCATGTGCAGGAGATAACGACAGGGAGGACAGAGGACAAGATAAGACATTGTGCTCTGCGGTCAGGGAGTACGCCCTCCTCTCCCTCCTCCATTCTCCCTCCTCTCCTCTGTTCCTCTTATCTGCTGCCTCTGTCTTGACCTCCACCCTGCTGCATGGTGTTTAGTCAGGGGAGAAAACAGCATGGGACTGGAACAAGTTCAAGTAAAGTCTGTTAAAAACATTCTCCAGAGCACTCTTCTCATTGAGAAATACAGTTACGAATGCTTTCATTTTGCATGTGTTCAAATAGGGCTATCAAACGGTTGCGTAACAGACATGTTTTTATGCAGTGCATTGGCAAGTAGAGTAAAGGCTGTTTGAGCTGCATGCTGAGGATTTATTATTGAAGACATTTACCTGAAACATATGGAAAGACATTTCAAACATGAAAAAACCCTCAATGTACATTGTTAGCCATCTCTGATTATGGCAGTGTTACTGCAGCAATTTTAACTGTCGTGTTTGCACAGGGAAAATGGCTGATTTATGACCCAAATAACATTTCACTGCACATGTTTGGTGGCTGGACTCATCTTTTATTACAGCTATACTCCCCAGTACCGAACGCTTCACTGCACTTTAGCCTTTTCATTCTAAATTGCCTTTTCAACACCAGTGCATAATGACTTGATTGTTGGCACCCGATTAACTTGTTTAGCCACTGTTTTAAATTAGGAATTAATGTATCAACACACTGATGAACTCTTTAGTGAATATACAAAGATAGTGTGTTGAATGTGAGTCTTTATATTTTATATATCCCCTGTGTAACATCACCTGCTTCTCATCAGTACTTGTACGTAATTGGTGGCTTTTTGTGTTTCAGTTTTATCTTTTACTTGCGTTCTTCTTTCCTCCGCTATTTTACAAAATCAATCAAAGACAGAGCTGTAGTTATGAGAGGCAACTGAACTGTAACTGTGCACAAACAGGGACAACAAAAACACTCACTGTCCCTCCTGTTATGTCACAGTTGAACTGTGATTTCTATTCATTGTGGAGTGTTATTATGTGAGTCGACCTGAAGGGCCGAGTTCACAAATGTCTGTTTGTTTGCAGTGCTGTCTTTGACGACACTATTTGTTCAAGGTTGATTTGGTTTCTAGTATAATGTACGGACAAGTTTAGCGCCAGTGTGCTACCCATTGAATTATTATCAACCATTGAGGATGGACCCTCATTTATAATGGTGTTGAGTAACAAAAGAGAAAGCAATAAATAATTGTATGGCATTTTATTTTATAAAAATATATGGATCATCTCTCAGTGACACAGACATTGTGTGTCAGCCTTGTCTGAATATGGCCTTCTGCATCTGGAGTTTCTATGGAGAAAATTAATTAGAGTTTTCACATAACTGTGCGTGTGACCAACGTGATCTCATCCCTATTCGTCATAGTTTTTCCAGTTGGACAGAAGCCCCCAAGGTAGTCTTTTGCGTAGTATTTTGATGCAGAAGGTTTGTGCATGGTTAACATTGTGAAACAGTGGCGTTGAAGCAACAAAACTACTTGGTTAGGGTTAGAAAGAACATCATAGTTTGACTTGAAATAAGTACGCTTGTAACGTAAGCTACAGACGTAACGTCATGTGACTCAGTGGCGTAATGTCACGTGACATAACATTGTTAGAAAAAACATCATGGTTCTGATCTGGCGGCATCTGAAACTTCTCTCGTGTGCTAAGCATGTAGGGAAAATATAGTGGACCGACACAAAAACATGAAAACGTGAATGTCCCTATCTAGAGCCAGTGTTTTGTTTGTCCATTCTGGGCTACTGTAGAAACATGGCGGCTGACTCCGTGAGGAGGACCCGCTCCGTATGTAGATACAAACGGCTCATTCTAAGGTAACTAAAACACAACGACTCTTATTTTCAGTTGATTATACACTAAAGGGAATATACTTTTTCATATTAAATATGACACACTGTTCCTTGTAACGTAACGTAAGCTACAGACGTAACGTCTTGTGACTCAGTGCGGTAATGTCCCGTGACATAACGTCGTCAGTAAAAATCACTCAACTTTTGGTTTCCCGCGGGACACAAACGCCAATGTTAATACATTGGCATGTATTAATCTCACATCATCCACTAGCGATGCTTCTGCTGTATGAAAACATGGAGGTATATTCTGATGTTGCAACTCCAAAGATTACAACAGGCTGTGAGTCATCACATACCAAAAACCGAGTTCCACAGTAGGGTTGAGGTTTTTGAATAAAAAGGAACCTTATGGTCAAATTCACTTTTCACTGAAACACGACAAGTATTGTAATGAATTCTGTGGTTGTCTGTGAAAGTCACATTGGTCACTCTCCCCTGAGTGACAAACAACAAGTAACTGTTTTCACATGGGACAAAATGGAAAACCCTCTTAAAATGGTAAAAAGCTTTTGTTTTTTGACTATAAAAAGAAAGAATGAAAGAATTGAGCATCATAAGGATAATTGGCTTTTACTTTTTTTTTTAAAAATGATCACAAAAAAATTATCAAGTATCACAACTCTTTCCATTCATGTCAGCCACCTGTTGGTTTGTCATTTGTTTCTCAGTGGTAGACGATCATGGGATCATGTGGTAAAGTGACGTCAATGCATACCCTCTATAGTTCTTTACTGTCATACGATCAATTGTATAACAGTTTCCGGCAGTCACATATTCAGGACATTATTGCTATTAATATACAGCAAAACAGTTTTGAACTACTGCACAATGTACAATGGGTTTAAAATAATAATGGTCATAATGGTCTAATCGTGCACTTCACCAACCCTTTCATTTTGAAGTCTTGCCTGGGTTTAGAGGAAAAAACTCCTGTCAGTGATTCATGTGGCTTGGCCTGGTCCTCCATCAGACATTATTAGCCATGTTAGCTTTGGGAAACTAATGAGAACATATGCTCATTCATTGTGCAAGTGACTCCTAGCTGGTCAGACTGCCTCAACAGATCTGGACAAATGATTCTCTGCTCACATTAAGGTGTCAGTATGCTTGAAACAAACTATTTAGTATGACACGTTGTTCGACCACTGCTGAGGGCAGAATCGTTTATACCTGCTCTGAATACTTGAATGTGGGGCAAAATTAAAAACCTGCTGTCATAGCCTCCTCATGTGTCACACTCATAGACTGTATATATATAGTGGACGTAGTCACCGCGACGCTACCCATTGGTTATGGACTGCCGTTTTGAAGCCTTGAGTTTGTTTTTTGGTCGTCGCCAACTTGTTTTTTTGAAACCAGAAGTGATCATATTTGGACGAGAGGGTGCAGCTAGAAAGGAGCGAGGCTCGACGGGTGCATCCATAATTGTAAACTGTGTTATTAATTGGGATGCTAATTTTGGCTAGCGAAAAACATGTTTGTAATGTACCAACCACACAAATTGAACAGCCGACTCCTTAGAGTGTCTTTTAGTACAACGAGCTAAACTAAGATGGTGAGCGCAGACAACGATACCTGTTAATTAGTGCTGTAACATTAAATAAATAAAATAACACCTACTAGAGCACAGACTTGTTAAATCAATCAATCAATCAGTCAATCAATCAATGTTATGAAATTGTACAAGGTACTAAATTCAATTCCGTCAGCTCCTTCAATTTGTGCATTATTCACCACAAAGCACAGCCTGCTCCTTTTTTCTTGCCAGAGTCCTCTGTTCTGTCAGATGGGTATATAAGTTAGAGTCGAATGGCACTTTCCAGTAACGTTATTCCAGGATTTGTGTTTTTGCAAATTTCCCCACTGTGGGACTAATAAATGAATATCTTATCTTATCTTAGCCAAGTTTCGGTGAAACAAGGACATTGCAGTTCCAGATAACCCGTTGGAAACTGATGCAGGCACAGAGGTCATCCAGACCATCATCCAACAGCCGCACATTGACCAGCAGGATACCCAGCGTACAATTAACTACAGAGCAAGCCATGTTATGTCCAATATTTGCATGAACAATTCTCCAAAAGGCTCCAACACAAACACGACCGAGAGGTCAAGTTGTCATGAACAGGGAAATTGTAGACCAAAACCGTTTTTGTACCAGGCTGTAAAGGTGTTTATTTCTGCTGTAAAGTTGGGCATTTTAACATGGGGGTCTATGGAGATTGACTCGCTTTTGGAGCCAGCCTCAAGTGGCCATTCGATGAACTGCAGTTTTTGGTACTTGGCTTCATTTTTCAGCCCCGGAGGTTGCCGCTTGGTCACACTGCCTCTCTGAACTCTATGAGATTTAAGATTGCCCTATTCTGTGAGCACCGAACAGGCCTACTATTCCTTGTGAAACGGTTGAAGCGCGTGAAACCTCCTTCCTTCACTTGGCGCACACTTTCAGTTATTCCCTCCTTGAGGGCATCCTAAATCTCAGTCTTAGGGAAGGTAAAAATCTCTCACTACTCATTATGGAGACATAACTGGAAACAAATGTTTGCTAAATCAAAATGGGCAGCAATCAGTCACTAGCTTTACCGGTTTTACTTTTTGTTCCAGCTGGCTCAGCGAAAACGTTATGCAGGAGATGAAAATGACTTCACACCTCCAGTTGCATTTTGGGAGGTGTGAAGTTTATTCAAAAAATGGTGACACAAGGTCAGTTTGCCATATCTGCCAAAGGGAAGAATACAAGTAGAATCCATTCCCAAGTCAGCTTTAGTAACTCCACTTCCTTGTGAAAAAAGCTGTGATCACTGTGTTGTGATGTGCCATTCTGCCATGAGGAACTGAAACACCTACACAAACCAAACACCACTGCTGATGTGTTAGAGCAATTTCAAAAACACTTTTGAAATGTTTTTGCAGTTCAGAGCTGTGAAAAGCCACTGCTACAATGCTGCTGTCCTCTTTTTAATGTTTCATAAACATGCTGCCATGCAGAAACCATTACATGATGAGAAGTGGAAAATCAACAATAGGTTTGGTGATCCACGGTGGACAAAGACATCCTTATTTGACTATGGCAGCTGGAGCATATCTCTTTTCCATCCCTTACCAGGAAGACAATGATGGCATTATCACTGAAATGGGATGAGGTGCCACAAGCTGCCTCCTGCGGGGATTTCCATGCGACGTGGTGATCAGGACACACACTTCCTTACACAAACATAAATACCATTGCCTATTTGATGGGCTTATATCCTGCTTCAGCCAGGCGGACAAACACAACTCCCCTGCCACCAGTTATTAAGGTGTGAGCCCATGACTGTTTGACTTGCATATGAGTCATGAACAAATTCAGAGGATGACAACTCAGAATCAGTCACAGTTGTCTCGATTCGCAGGCTACCCGTAAGTTATTCCCTTGCTCAGACATCAAGCTCGATGTGACTGATAAAGCAACCGATAAAGTGACAGTTTCTGTACTCAATTGAGGATAGCAGGAAGGCAGCGTTTGACAGAAAACAAAATGAGGCCTGTAACTGCAAAGCACTTTTCCTTTATCTAGTCACGACAATTCTACTGTGACAAACAGGAGTGCCTTCCACATTAAGCTCTTTTCACTGTCAGACAATTTCATCTCCAAAACTGGCAGCTGATTCAGTTTCTATAAGAGGTTTTTGAAGCAATGAGGCAGTAGAAGAGCTACAGTTTAGAGCAGCTTCCTTCATTCAATACAGGAGAGAATAAATTCTCCACAGCATAGCAGAGGAGTCTTTGTCAGTGTCTCCCTCTGACTCACTGCTTTGTTCCTTTGTCATAATACAGCCATACCTGGAGCCATCAAGGCTTTTCAAAATCCCTACAGCATGTATGGGAAGCTGTAGAAATCAATGAGCCTCAAGTGCTAAATTGTTTGCAAGCCATTGATCGAGTAGAATCTACATCTCTGTTATTCAATCCGCCTAATAACAACCGATTATTGTCTCCCCTGCTTCACATCCGAGAGTTCGAGTCCCCGAGCCTTGATTTGATTCCAAAGAGACAAATCTATATATTGATGCCTTGCTTGTGTTTTCCTTAGGTGACCTTTGCAGGTCTGAGGGTGAATACGTAACTGTGAGTGAGTGAATGGTGGCAAGACACCTTCACGTGAACCACCACTGCTGGCCGTCGCAGTCATGTTTCTGGGTGTTGACAGCTATAACTGTCCACAGACCTATAACAGTCAAGTCAAATCAGTGTGCCGGACCGCTGGATACACTTCATTCTGCCTGGCTTGACATGACCTTTAGATACTGTTAATGCATTTATACATGATAAAACTACTGGTCCGTGACTGCTAAAATGCAGCTGGTCAGGGAGCACAGATTTGAGAGCTGTTGTTTAGTTCAACTAATTGAAAGAAAGACTTAGACAGTTATTAATGGAATTTATGTGTTACACTGCACACTATAGTAAGAGCTGGGGAGATATATGAGTCCTGAGACGATTAGACTCCAACCTTCATGGGGTGGTATGACCCCATGAAGCAGCCCAGTTGCACGGAAAAGGCATATGAATGACACGATAATGTGCAAGGCACAAGCGTGATTTTGGCGCCATGTAGTCTGTACTGACTGCAATGTAAATGCATCCACGTAAATATGTTACGCTCAGAGCTAGTGATGTAGAATAAAAAGTGAGAAAGACCGCTTATGGTGGGCGGGAGGGGAGGTGGGTCCAACAAACACAGGACTTTCAATCAGGAGACCGGTGTTTTGTTTTGTAAGTTACGTCAGTGATGTGTTTTTTAGTGACGTTTCTGACGTGTTTTCCGTACTTATGTTGCGTTTTTTCCGTACGTATTTTAGGTTATGTACTTATTTAAGGCCAACCATGAAGTTTTTCCTAAACCTAACAAAGTGTTTTTTGAATGAGAAAGTTTGTGACCCGGCAGCTATGTTGAGATCAGTTGAGGAAATACCAAGCACCGCCCACCAGCCGGAGTAAACTTTCTCATTTTACAGCTAAACAGCACTACAAGATGTTTCTGAAAACATTTTATGCGAGAAATAGGCATTACAGTAACAGATCATTGATTCATATTTGATCAGCGCTCCATAGTTTGACCGTTTGATTGGAGTTCGCGAGTGATTAACAGCTGCCTCCATTGAATGAACAGCCAATAGGAACGCTCTCTCTCTGAAATGACCTGTGATTGGCCAAAGCCTCCCGTCACGGGCCATATTTTTTTAAAGCCTGAAAACAGAGCCATGAGAGGTGCAGGAGTCTAGTTTTCTCTCAGAACACTTGAATTACAATATGCTGAAAGGTTATTATGGAATTTTTTGCCCAATGATGCAAAAAAATATTCTGCATACTGCAGGTTTAATACTGTACAATTTTACATCCATTTGGATCATTATTATTACTATAGATAATGCCCCAAAAGCTTAAAGACACAACTAGTTAGGCAATATAATTATTTTATTGTTTACACATATCACAGCTTTCGTCTAAACATTTAACTCTTCTGGAAATGCGCTGTAAAATCATATTCTGTAAATTAAAGGAGCAGCACAAATTGAGGTTTTTTGACATCTATATTTCCATCACAACAGGGCATCTCCATCTGCGGAGGAAGATCATGTGATGCGATCACAAGCTCCAGAACAGCTACTTGAGTGTTGTCCAAATGAAAAATTGTCTTCCTGATTGACTCAGATTAATTGTTCACAGCCTCTCTGTCCAATTCTGGTTTATTTCAATGTTAGCGAAGAGTTTACCCACTCTCTGTTGCATGGATAAAAACTAACAGTGTGATGCAACAACCAAACATAGGAGGAAACAAATGAAGCCAATGAGTAATCTGGGGTATCTCTGCACTTGACAACAAGTATTACAGAAAAGGGTGCAATCCTCCACTTTGTTGTTGAGCTGATGAAAATGTGTCCCCTCTGTATTGGTGAGATGGTGATTGCCGCATCAATATTTGAGTGGCAAGGTGAGCAGTTTATGGGTTCACTGACACACTGACCATGTAGCCGAGTGGGGCCTTGCCACCATTATAGTCTCTCCAGACTTCATGGGCTTCAAGTGGGAATGCTCGTAAATAATGTCAGTGCAGTGTGTGCTTATGTGTTTTGGGGGAGGGTCAGGAGGCTCGAGGCATTGATCAGCGCTTGTGTGCATGCTGTGAGACTTTGCATTATATATGCCTGTGTGTGTGTGTGTGATTGTGCACACATGGTATATTGTATTACAGGCCACAGCATCCAATCTTCCTCTTCCTTCTCCTCTTCTATCCAACGAGACCCCCACTCTGTTCCTCCACCAGGCTTATCTTGCCCAGCCGTTCATTCTTGAGAGAAGCAGCGTTTGGCAGAAAGAGACATCTGCTCAGTGAGAGAATGCCCTAATTATTCATGACCATTTAACCATTCAGGATTTGGTCTGCGCGGCATATGTGGCGTTTCTCATAAGTGCGCGTCAGCCACACTTGTTAATGGCAGTTTCATTACTGTTGTTTTTCATTCTGTACCTCCCAAATTATCACAACACAGCACGCAAACAATTCTGTTCTGTCTGCCAGTTGTTCGTTATCATAATTTTAAGTCACAATGTATTTGTGTTTGTTGAAAAAAAACAACAGAAGAATGGGGATGGTGTGTTTTTCTTTCCCCTTATTTGTTATTCGGTGTATTTTTCTTGTAATTTGCTGCAGTTTGGATGTCTTTTCTCAAACCTGCACTGATACATCTATTGTTAGGCCCTCTGTTTTTTCTCAGGTGTGTTCAGGAAGTACTCTCAAGAGGGGATTTCAGACCCACACAAACACAAACAAATGCCCAAATTGCACTCCAAATTTGCGTTTTTATTCTTTTCATCTGACTTCTCATGCTCTCTCTCTCTGTCTGCCTCCCTCCCCTCCCTCCCTCTCCCCCTCATCTGTTTGTCCTTATCATAACAAAACCTTGTCACCACGGTAGCTGTGGCCACGTAAATCAGCCCGGCCAGCATCATCTGTTCCCAGCTGTTTACCTCCAGCCAAACAAAGGAGTCTGCCTTTTTGTTGTCGCTGGGGTGGAGTGCTGCGTCGGCTGAGGGCTGTTATTCAACAGCGCACGCTGCTATCAGCCCCCCTCTCTGAAAAGGCCAATTCAACACAGGGAATCAATGGAATAGGAGGCAAGGAGGGAGGATGTCAATGTGGGGGTTGTTGGACACTTAGAAACTATAAGCAATCCTCCTTTCCCCAAAGGAGCAGAGACAGACGGGGCACAAAGGACGCACATCACAAGCAAACGTGAAAGGCAAATAAATAGTTAGCGCGTCCTCTCTCTTCTCAGCTCAGGTGTATGCAGGAGCTGTTCTCCGGGGAGGAGGGGGCTCAGTTTGTGTCTCCAGAGGAGGCTTAGCGAGCGTCGGTAGGAGCTGCGAGGTCTCGTTTGCATCTGCAAATGAGACAGAACCCGGCTGGCCCATGTCACCTTGGCAACAGGCCATCAGCACCTCCCTCTCTGCTATATTAGCAACCATGGTTGTCTGTCTGCTTGTCAGTCTGCACCCTGCCTCCCTCCATCCCTCCACTGCGGGTCTCATCGCCACAGCAGCAGCAGTAGCCGTATCCGTCTACCTGACTAGACCCAGAGGATTAAGCATCTCCCTAAATCTTTCATTGAGACCGTCAAATAAAGACAAAAACAGCAGTATAAAAGATGAATGCCCCAGGCTTTTGTGGGTGTCCCAGTGAATCCGACTCAAAGCGAAGAATTGGCAGCGTTACATGCTGTGGTCATGAAATTTACATGGTGCGCCTGTGCCAAGTGATGGGAGGCTGGCAACCTGGCTTCTTTAGGGTTTTTTGGGATAATGCGTGCTGTTGATCAATGAAGTGCCAGCCAACAAGTTGCATACAGATACCAGGCAGGTCTGTGACACTGCAACTAAGACTGATAGAAGAAGCGTACGGAGCTAACTCAGCTTTTCAATTATCTTCACTATTGATTTTCAGAAGGTTGCTGATGCGTTGGGTACGCTGCTCAAAGTGAGCTGCCGTTTTCAGTGTCATGTGTCAGACGGATCAGCGACAAAATGTTGCACATCATGTTTCTCTCTTCCTCTTTGGTGAACTATTTTTAAAACACACAGGAATGTCAAATGCCTGTCTATCACAAAATGCTTTGTGGCCACAGAGTTTTGCAGTCTGTCACCTTTTCCACCTCAATCTTTTTTTTTTTGTGTAAACTACATACTGCATGTGTGTGTAAATTGGCTTATTCTTTCTTTCTTTCTTCCTTCCCTCATTTTTTGCGTTCCCCTCTAAGCTTGTGCCTCCCCTCCCCCTCTTACAACATGCCACACGCTTCCTGTTTACTCTTGATACAACTGCAAGAGAAGAGGAGAACAATATTTGGTTTGGGGTTGGCTCTTTAAATCTCCTCAAGACATACACCACAAGTAGTCTGCGTTATAAAAATCCTGTCAAATCGCCTCTTATCAATTCCACTTCAGTCTGACCCAAATGCTTGATTATCCTAATCTTACTGATTAAGCTGTTATATTTCAGCCCATGTCTAGATTTGAATCAAACAAGGTGTGCTCTCAGTATTGCACGCAGAGCGACAGACAGCGCCAGCCTTCCCATTCAAATGATGCAAATATGATTTCTGTGGATGGGATCCAAACAGTTCAGGCTGAAAGCAATTAAACTCAACTGATGCAACTCTGCTTGACTGGAATTCAGCACATGCTTACATCATCACATCCAAAGTGTCTATGCCTATAAGAAAACAAGTGATGCATACATACTGTACATACATACATAGCTACATTTTTTGAAAAATGCAGGTCTGGATGAGAATATTCAATAAACATTCAACATTTTAATTCAGCAATGGTTCATTTAATTTTGCGGGTCCATCTGCTACTACTGCCTACATGCACAGGAGGCAAGCTATTATTCAAGCGCTTTGCATCAATTCCCGTGTCCAGCGCTGCCTCCTGTTTACACCGGCGCACACATGCGCAGTGTACGTGAATGGTCATGTGATATGCGTTTTCAGGCGTGGTAGTATGGACGAAGATGGATTCTGAAACGGCCCTAAACGCTGGTCTGGACGGAGATTGTTTTCGTTTTAAAAAGCTGTTTTAAAGCGAAAACATATTAGTGTGAATGTAGCCTGAGTCAAAGATAGCTGTGCTAAGTTTGGAAATAACTGAAAGGGTTAGTTCAGATTTAGTTTGAAGTGGGGTTGTATGTATACTCCTGCGTTCTGCGAGGTAAAATTACTGTTTTTGTGAATGTAATCTGGTGGCTTTGAAGAGAGCGATATAACAGCTTCAGTACCCCGTCAGAAAGGGCTGCCTGGCGACGAGGTAAAGCGGCTGTGGGCGGGAGCAACAGAAAAATGTATTTTAGCCACCTAAAAAAAGGCCCACCTCAATATCAGTTACAATATCAGTTATATATAATCAATATCATTTTAAGTGTATGATATTTTTAGAATATTTTCACTTCGCCTTTCCTTGCCATCAGACAGCTCTTTCTGACGGGGAACTCGGACTTCGACCAAAATTTGAATGATCAGATTTGAATGCATTAGGCACACCACTAGGAAGCTACAGAATTATATAAAAACCAAAAAGAATAATAATAATGGACACGCCCTTTAAGAATCTTTGAAAATAAAAGACAGGGCTCCTTTTGTTAGAAGCATGAATACAGACTACAGAGAGTTTCCCCTCAATGTAAATCAATCCATATGATGTATCCGCTGTAACTGCTGTTGGAGTAGAAGAAGTGGGTTGCTTAGAAACTCAGCACTAATGCATTTTTCACAGCTTATGGGTTGTAGAACGTTTTATGTCGCTAATAACAGCATGCCATTACGGAGCTCCTCAGTGTACTGTTTCACCTTTTAACATATTCGTGGCCGCGACACTTAAATGATAATTTACCCTGGGTGTAATACTTAGATGTTAATGTGACCTCTTTGGGTATTCATGTAAAAACAATCCAACACCTTCTGACCTTTGAGCCCGTGAATGCAGCGCGCTTATGTTTGCCTTGGCGACCAGTGTAACGCTAGCTCCGGCGCTGCAGCCACAGGGTGTGTAACTTAATCACGTCCGGTGTGATTGGCAACACTGATGAATGTCCACTTTGTTTGCGCAGCACATTCATCCCCCCCTCAGGTTGGATGCAACCAAGACTAAATCTAATTAAACAAGGCCAACGATGCTCCCTCCCTGCCCCCAATGCTATCCCATCAGCACTGAGGGAGTCACGGCCCCTGTTTATACTGAGGCATAGTATGAGTCCTTTTGTTTTCTGTAACTCAGACATAAGGATCAGCGCTCCCACACGTGTGACCCATTTTTCAGACATCCTGTAGGCAATGAGCCACACCTCCGGCTGCCTCGTCTGATTTTTCCTCACAGGTCACAGCACTTCTTCATGCGTCCTGTGGATTGAAGGCTTTACAGCGCTCATTGACTCTTTGTCATTGTGGTAACATTGTCTTTGGTCATGGAGGGTAAATTGGAAATGGATCAATGCAGAGTGAAGTAGTGACAGGGGTAAAGAGGGTTCATGTGTCCTTTTCCTTTCCGATACAACGTCCTTTTCTTATGGAGGCTCTGCCCTTGTTGGAACTGATCCATGGCCATCTAGTGTGGCTCACATATTCTGGTTTGTGAGATATATTATGGAATATATTCTAAATAAAACATCTGTCATTATTGGAGAAAAAGAAACAACACTAACATGTTCAACTCAATATAGATGCACATTGTCACTATAGTTCTATGAAAAAAATCTAAAAATTGTGATTGAATAATTGTGCTACAATTAGAGCTGCAACAATTAGTCGACTTATCGATTAGTCGATAAATAATTAACTATTTTGATAATCGATTCATGCAAAAATGGCAGAAAATGCTGTTTTCAGCCTCTCAAATATGCTTTTTCCCCCTGCTTTTCTCGTATTAAATTGAATATCTTTGGGTTTTGGACCAACAAAACAAGACATTTAAAGACATCATCTTGGACTTTAAGAAACTGGGATGGACATTTTTCAATATTTTCTGACGTTTTATAGACCAAACAATTAATTGATTAATGGAAAATAATCGCAGATTAATCGATAATTAAAATAATCGTTAGTTGCAGCCCTAGCTAGAATGGGCTATTCCTTATTATGCAAATGAAATCAATTACACCATGGACCTATTTTTGTGACTTAAATTTACCTGCACCAAATATGTACATTATATATTCAAGAAAACAAGCAATTACAGAGATGTATCAAACACTCACATCTCGATAGGTGTCTGAAAACGTTTGTAGTTTTGTCTCCACAGACAGCAGCAGTGTGATCAGCTTGATCAGAAAAAATGTGTCAAATGTCTATACAAACTTCCAAAAATACTCCTGCAGCACAGCTCCATATGCTCAGTGTGTTCCAACAGTCACGTTTTCTTCTAAAATGTACCTATATACCCTGGTTCTGAATGTTAAAGCGCCTGCCTCAGAACCTGGCTATCTTATTCTCCTTTCCCACCAAAATTAGTGCATATATGCAGGTTTTTTTAACACGGGAAAACTCATCAAAAATAGGCGATAAACTCCTTTCCCATCGCCAGTAGACGAGTATGCCTCCCTGGTTTTTTTTCTGGTGTGTCACGTTCGATGTCACAAAAGCGCTGGAAAACAGGGTTAGTAAACAGTGAAAATGTTACGGTGGTTACTTCTTTTTTATATCTGTTGTCTCTCATTCAAACTCTCAAACCAGAGTTGGTGATTGTTGGAATTACTGTTTTTGTCAATGGAGTCTGGTGGCTTTGAGGAGCACATATAACGGCTGTATATTTTCACACCTAACTCAGTGAATTAAGGGTTTATTTTAACCAAACCAGACTTGGTGATTGTTGGAACAGTGGAAAGGATAACCAAGATGGTTTTGATGAGTTTTATATTGTTTCTATCAAGTTTGAATGAAGTGCGTTTCGATGATCAGCGAGGTAAAATGATTGTTGTCTGACTGGAGTCTGGTGGCTTAGAGGAGAGCATATTAATTGTATGTTTTTTTTATATTAATAACTTATAATAATTGTCCAAATGCCTGTTCAACTTTATTTATTGGTCACTTCAACGAGCATCGCATCGGAGAAGGGGTGAAAATTAGTGTGTGCACTCGGATGTCATGTTTCCATCACTGCGGATCGGAGCTGGAGCCGATAAATACCTGTGACTACTGCAGAATCATTTGTACATCATACAATAGAGCTAGTGGAGGCACCCAGAGCAGAGAAACAAGCAGGTAGCTTGCTCCTCTTGTTCAGCCACTTGACCTCCGTGGCATTGGTGATAGGTTTACTGTGAGAGCTTAGTCTATATATACAAGGCTAGGCTGCTAGAGAAATGGCTTTGTAAAGCAGTAAACTTATTTTCCGTTGGAAAAGAAACACAAGTCATCAAAAACGACTGTACGTAGCTCTAGGATCAGAAGCCGCTGTAATCTCTTCTCTTATAAGGCTGTGGTCTATCCCGGCATGCTTGCAATGGCTGTTGGCAATGGTGACCAAGCTAGCCCACGTTAAATACTTCAAGATCGCAAAATCAGATGAAGACATCCCTCGTCATATTGTTGTCTGGGAACTAAAGATGAGGGTCATCCCCCTTTATTAACTAGGCTCATCCTGATTGACGTAGTACACCAGGCTGTTCTCATACACTATTTGTAGCTATACCTACGACAAGTAATTCACTGTAATTCGTATATATCCCACAAAATCAATTTGTATGTAAGCCACGTAATTGTGAACCAGAAAGTAGAAAGAGCTACAAACTCCACGTAGGAAGGAGGTCGGGGTGGATGGGTGGGTCCAAAAACTTTGGCCCAGGAGACCGACGTTTGTGTCTCGTGTGAAACCAGAAGTCAATGTTGATTTAGTCATAGTCACGTAACTTCCGTACTTAAGTAACGCCACTTCTGTAGTTATTTTAACCCAAACCACAATTTCTTCCTAAACCTAACTAAATAGTTTTGTTGCCTGAACTTAACCAAGTATTTCAAACGTAATTATTGTAACCCAAACTACGATATTTCCCTAAACCTAACCACCGCTGCAAGAAGTGTTATTTTTTCTGTTGGCCTATTGTTTAACTGCAATATAAATTAGAAATGTATATATTATTGAAATATATGTTTTATATATATAATACATTTTATACTGTACGGCTCATCTGCCATATGAAATGAATGTATCCCTGTCCTGCATTATTATAAACTATAGTAACCTGGTTATGGGTCATACACTGCCTCACTCCCTCTTCTTCTCCTCAGTTCTCGTGCATTAGCTCCGTGTTGTTGACTGTGTAGCTGCTGTGGCTGCAGTATGATGAAGTTCAAGTTTGCTTTTCTAAAATCAGGATTTTCCCTGCCATTTCAGAACATTTTTTGCACTGCGTAAAAACAACGTGGAGAGCCTCCGGGTTAGCCGACACACGGGACGGCACGGGAGAGGGGGGGTGAGAATGAGGGTGATGTAATTTATCGATGTCAATGTTCACATCCTGCAAATGCAGTACATCGCAGATGAAAGCAAATCATCTACCAGTCATTCTGTTAGGATGTCGGGCGTAACTGGTTGTTTACTAATGCGTGATGTTACGCGCTGATAAAACAATATTCAGTTTTCTGAATCTGCTCTTTTGATTTACAGAATATGATTTTACCAGGCAAACATTGCCAGAAGAATAATATTTTCAGACGAAGGCCGTGATGTGTAAATAATAAAATAATTATTCAATTATAGCAAATTTGGTCTTTAAGCTTTTCGGGCATTATAATAGAATATAATTACGCGGCTTTGTTGAATACTCGATTTTGATTGGTGAATCACGTTCGCATTCTACGGTCTGTTATTTCTTTATAGCTGACCGTTGCTATTATAACAGACCGTTGCTATGGGCACAGTTCTGATGTCGGACTCTGGAGGACCGTTTTTGTGTCAAATGATTGAATATAATGTGGACCTAACTAGATACTGTGACAAAAAGTGGGTGCAATCACACTGAATAGAATAGGGTGATAATGGTTTGTGAAAAGTATACACACATGAATTATTCTTGCAGCAAGAAAAATCAAGATACCATCACTGATCATCAGAAAGCGAGACTTTGTTTGGCAGGGTAATTGTGTTGGAAAAACTTTAAAATTTAAAAGTTTTTGTTTCTGGTAAAATTCATACCCCAAAAATGTCCTTGGAAGACTGCAGTGAGCCTGGATGACAATAACAAAGTAATGCTTTGCTGATAAGGAGCGGCAAAGAAGTGAAAGCCTGAAGGTCAGTCCTGGTTGTGCTGGGAGCTCCCAGAGCGCTGAGGATTCTGCTGACATCCGCCGTCTTTGTTCTGCGTAATTGGCTAAAAGACTGAGCAACTATATTTACACATCCCCCGAAGAACATTAATTACAGACTGAGAGAGAGAAAGAAGTATCATCATTTCGCTGGTAGCTGCACATATGAATGCTTATTAAGGCTGGTAGATAATATACTTTCTCTGGCACCATTTAAACTCATATAGAGGATTCAGACGGCTTAAATGAGCTTAATAAGCATGAATGTTCACGTATACGTATGTGGCTGAGAGGGATTCTGTATTAAATCAGACGTAGCTGACAGCTGATACATTCTTTACAAGACATAACAACCCATACTACAAATGTAAGGTGACAGATGAGGTCTTTCGTCTTCATCTACTTCCACCGCAGGTGGAGATTTCTGTCTTTTCCTAGATTGCCTCTTGACAATCTTTGAAAAGAAAAGGTCTAAGATGTTGCATTCACCTGTGGAGTGAGATGAAATGAGCGATACAAATAGCAGCAGGAAAGAAAGAGCAATCAAGAATCACGGTCTATTGAGGCGAAATGAAAAAGTTGGCATCTCTTTGGTTCATGACTAAATACCTGCAAAACTAACGTTATTCCCATCAGCCTCAGATTGTGTTAAATGCTCATTAGCAAATGTTAGCACGCTAACACACTAAACTAGACAGTGAACATGGTAAATATTATACCAGCTAAAACATCATCATGTTAGTTATTGTGAGCATGTTCAACGAGTTCAACGTAAATGTTCGGTCAGAAATCTACTTGCCCGAAGTCAATTTTTACTTGCCCCTATACAAATTGTTTTATTCATTAGCACTTATTAAATAAGAACAAAGACCAAAGTTAATTGTCATGTTTAATCTTTATTTCAGTGAATTAATCTGGAGTATTGCCCACATCCTCTAACGCCACCCAGCTAAACTCCTGTTTCCAGGATAATTGAAATGCTCACTAGCGCTACAGTTCATAAACTTCTTCTTTCCCCAACGCCATCTTCTCACAAGTGCCTGATCGGTACTGTCCATGTGTAACTAGTCATGTCTAGATGGTACCCCACAATTTGCAAAACTCTCTTTATTGCGAGATGGTTAAGGTTAGGCATTGACCTTGAATGGGTTGAGTGGGTTACCATCTAGACACAACCTGTGCAACTCTCAACAGGATGAGAAGGAAGTGAGATGGCTCACTCATTAGCGACTTCCACGGATGTCCTTAAAGGCCCTGGCACACAAAGCCGACGGTCGACGGTCGGCGGTCTGTGAGCGTCCGTCTGTCTAGTTTTCCCCCACAGAGCCACTAGCATGACTGTAGACACGTAATCTTGTTTCAACACCAAACCACTGACATTAAGCAATAATAGTTTAGATGGATTATTTTTATCCAATCAAACTCAATTGTGCTGTAGCTACCCCTGAAGATATGAAAAGGATGTGTTGTTTATTTTCAGGGCAGGGATAAACTAAAACCACATCCAACAATAAAACAAATCCAGAAGGCCAGATACATCAATAACATCTGCTTTAGTTTACAGTGTTATTGTTTGTATTTGCATGCGTGTTCAGAAAATCTCTCAAGGGTGAATGTAGATTTACAAGGATTTAGTAAATCCAATTTTAAAGGCTTTTTATTGTTACATATTTAACAGTTCCTAAAGCAGACACACCCCTCATTATGTGTTCGTTCATCAGTCGGTCACATGAATGACTCAGCCGAAAGTGAGACCTCACCTTTTCCTGCCGTGCACAGTTTGTTGCCTGCTTTTTTTGTGAACAAAATAAATTTTGTAGGTGTGTCCTGTAGTTGTGACTCTGACATTCGGTTTGAAACAACCACGTTTTTTTTCATGCATTCCACTACTGGGGTTGCCGGTCGCGGACCTTGTTAACCACTTCCTGTTATTGTCTATCACAGGAAGTGGATGGCCACTACATGCAGAAGTTCAATGGCAGACTTTCAATTTTCCTCTGTGTGTGTGTGTGTGTGTGTTAAAATTTTGCAACGGATAGGCGCAGATTACCCAACACATTCAGGAAACCGGAAAAAAACATAGACGTCGTCCAGATCAAAAAAGCAAACAAACAAAATGTGACCACTGTCATTGTAAATAATAAGTGCAACAGTTTATTATGTGCAATCAGGGCCAATTTGCCACTCAGTGAGCATTATACTAATGATTTGTGCATCAAAAGCAGCACAGTGAGGTAAAACACTTCACAGCACAGCCCACAGCAGCTTTAATCATTATCACAGTTAATTTTACTATAATACATTTGGAGAAGATCCTTCAGAGGTTACTTTTCAAAAGGCACTTGATTAAGCATAGTGCTGTGTGAGAAATACAATGGGAGCACTTGACCAGAGAGCAAGGAAAGTAGCAAGGGAATCATGATAAAAAGCAGCAGGGATGCGAACCATCTGGATCATCAAGCTATTTGTCTGATACTTCACACTGGAATTGTGATGAAATACTACACAAAAGGGTTGGCAATACAACAGTTTGGATGATGGGACAATATTGTTTGCGGCAGCAGGACACCTGTGACTTGTAAACGTGACTGAAAAAGACAAAGTGAGAGTAAACCCTTAGCTGCTATGGGGACTTATAAATCAAATCTGTAAAAATGATATATGACACACTGAGACCACAATCCTTCACTTTATGGCCCTCCTGCCACAGAGACACAGCAGGTAATACTGGGTACACACTACACGAGAATCAAGACGATTTTGGGCGCGATTCCCCCCCTCCTGACAATCAGCCAGCAAAGCCCAGATTTTTTGATGGTTCTAAAGATTATCTTTCCAGATATTCCTATGGTGTGAGGTATGTTAAGAGTGTTTTTTTACATCTCCGATCGGCTCGGAAGTCCATCCTGGCCACGCCAATTTCAAGTCATAAATATAAAACATGTTCAATATTTACGATCAGATATGCTGTTGTGTGCGGGGAACCCCCGAGGACAGCCGATGACGCAGTCACGTGGGAAAGAACGATAGCCGATTGAAACTGAAGCGGAAGGACAGCCATCGCTGTCATGGCGGCCGCGGCTAACGCATAAGCTAATCAAGTCTCCAGGAAGAGCGCTGGGCTTTGATGCAAATTTTCGTAGTGGCCAAACGGCAGTACTACAACTTCCGTGTCCGTCATGTGCTGCCATTGCGCCCAAAAAGACTTTTTCCCATAAACTTGCATTGGTAAAGAGACGTCTGTAACTCAGTGGATAATTTTTTTTTAGGTAAATCAACTTTCCAGAACCAACACTTGAATAGCCCTTATTTAAATCATTAGGTCCTAAAAGCTGTAAAATGCACTAATAGCTGAATCCAGAGTTATTTCCCTTCCCCCGTTCATGCGAATGAGACCAAGACCGAGGCTGGAGCGAGGGCTGGGAGTCGGAGTTAAAGAAAACTGCTCTATGGGCCCAATGGATGTAGAAGATCGCCCGATGATCCGGGTACTTTATCACTCGGCAGTCGGGCCATTTTGGCTTCATGCGCCACTGAGCAACTCTCATAGGAATGAACGGGAGCTCGCCTCCAAGACTGTATCCAGTTCTCTTTATACATCCATGGAGCTAATGCAAAACATGAAGCATAAAGTAGTGAGATGGACCACAGAGGACCAACTTCAACGCGTCTCAATGACTTCATGCATCCATCCTTCGTGAATTTTCAGTACAAAGTAGAGCAAAAACTAACATCCCTAACTCTTCCTGCCCGTCGTCCACCATGTTTGTTTACGCTAAAGTCACGCTTGATCGCGAGATATTCTGCGAGATTTCTGTTGAGTCGGTACTCTTGTTGTTCATGATTGGAATCTGTTAGTGTGTGCTGTGTTGTTTTGGCCAAATCGTTGATCACCACACACTATAGGAACAAAACTTCTAAATTTAGCATAACATGCCGTTATGTGTGGGATCTTTCACATTTTCAAAATCTGTTAAGATTTGAAAAATATTTTAGTGTGGGCCAGCCTTAAGGAACATTTATGATTTTTTTCCAGGCTTTAGACATAATTTCGGAAGCTGAGAAACATGTAATTACAGGAGCACACTGCCATGAACACAAGAGCACGAGTGCTAAATCGTATTCACAGGCATTGTTGCTTCTTGTGTGATGTTTGTCAAATTACATCACGCTACGCTTTGCAAATCTTTGAGTTTATAATGTGTGACCAGTACGGCTTATTATTTGCAGCAACCGAGAGCGGTGATGCAATTGAATGCAATCATTTCCCATAGAGCATGTTTTTGTACCCCGCTCTTATTTGTCTTAAATCCACATTGTTTTTTTGTTTGAGCCTGAAACCTATTGACACAGGTGCCAATCATAGTGTTCATATTTATTTTTTATTTTGTATTTATGTGGATATGGAGCCTATTATTATATAACCCCAGATGCTGGTTGAAGGAGACAGAAGAAAACTGACAGAGGGTGCAAGTGCAAGCGAAAGGGAAGAAGAAAAACAGTTCTTGCTTTGGAGGATGGGGAGTTGGCTGATGTAATTGAGATAGAATGAGATGGTATCAGCACTGGGGTCGCCATGAATAAACAGAGGGAGGGCACTGAGGACAATTGAGTGTGTGAAGGAGAAAGAGGCCAAACCTGTGCATGTGTGTGTGTGCGTGTGTGTGGAAGCATTTTCCTATATGCCTTTGAGCATATGTGTAGCTTGCATGCATGTCCATGTGTGTGTGTGTGAGGATCATCGTTGTGGCGGGGGGAGGGGAAGCCTTCGCTTTAAGCCCTGGAACTGACTGACTGCTGCTTTCCCCCGTGGAGCGCTGGCTGTGTTTGTGCAGCGTGGAATAAAGACCTCGCTCTTGGGATATACCCGGGGGACCGTCACCTACACAAAACGCCATCACACACAACGTCGTCCTCTCTTTGTCTCGCCCACACGTCTATCTCCCGAATGCATTCACTCGAAACTCCATGCGCTCATCATGCACACATCCTCGTCAACAATCAACAGCTAGCACACAATATAAACTGACAGCCGAAGGGGGTGATCATGAGAGGAACACTTTATGAATATGGAGATGCAGATCATCAAGTATTTGCAAATAAATAATAGCATTTTTCTCAACATGCTGGGTGGGTTTACACATCTTCACAATACAAACAGCGTCAGGTAATCTGTCACACAATACTTGTCACTGAATTTACATTTAGATGCTTCTGTGCAACATGTGAATTGGGCTTTAAGATCCCGACGCTTACCAAACAGAGGCATGTGAAAGAAATATCACAACATATGGCCTTGATCGAACCTGGGGTTTCTGGGTTGGAATGGGTGGGACAAACTGCCAGGCTCTGGCACTGCAGATTTAGTTACACTTCCCTTCCCCCCACATGGTAAAAAAGGGTAAAGTCTTTTGGGATGAGTAGAGTTGGAATGTACACAACATTGGAGATACTACAGATGGTATCTAAACGTGATTTTGCTCAGAAGACCTCCAAAAAGCTTCAGTATTTCCTGTATAATTAAAATGGACGAGATGAGGATGAATGCACAACAGATCACTTGCCATGTTTCCGTTACACATGTAGATGTAGATACAGCGTCCGGGGAGCAGTTTTTTTAGGGGGTCGGTGCCTTGCTCAAGGTCATCTCGGCAGTGCACAGGAGGCAAACTGGCATCTCTCCAGCTACCAGTCCACACTCCGTACTTGGTCCGTGCAGTTGAATTCCAGTTGGTGGTGGTGTCGTTACGTTGTTTGCCAGGAGTTCAACGCCATTTGGCTGTCATTGTATTACTTTAAAGATGAATTATATAACTGTGGGTAAGGGCGGATCTCCTCACACAACCTCTCTTTAAAACAAGCATCCATTTTGTTATCTTCTCCTTCTTCTTCTTCTTCTTCTTCTTCTTCTTCTTCTTCTTCCTCTTAGCAAACCAGCTAGAGGTACATACTCCATCAGCTGGAATGGAGTGTGGAACAAAACTGGAGCATGCGCAGTTGGCGCGCTATGCTATGCGTACAGTCCACGTAGTTAAAAATTTGGGGTTGCACGCAAACGTCCACTTAGGGTCCTTGTGGACCCTCGCGGACATGGGCGGATGACGACATTTAGATCACGAGGACCAAAGCGCAAAGCGGACCCTCACAGACACACGCGAAATGTATGAATTGGCCTTCTGGCTCTCTGACTGTGTGAATAAACACCTACACAACAAAGTGGATCCAGAAACACAATGCACACCCCTATATTTTTAAAGTGGCGGTTCATTTCTGGTGACTAATTATGTGCACGTACATGCTTGAGCATGTGTGCATACAGACGTACACAAACACACAAACTTGTCCCCAACAGAGACAGACATGTTTGCTGTGAATGTGAGCATGTCCTGGCTAGTCTCCCTGGAAGCAGCCTCTGGAGAGCCTGGGGACTGAATGAGGTCTTTTGAGTCCTGGCTGGTGAGGGGCAGGTCCATTGTTAAGGACAGCTGGGCCTCTTGTTTCTTGCTTTCTCTCTGGGGGCAATGAGCACCCAATATGAGGAGATTGGGTTTCTACCACACACTCCCTCCCAGCCCCCCACGCATCTGCAGCAGCATTGACTGTGACTCTCTACCCTTCTGTCTGAGGCCACTTATGGACTCTACTGGGGATGAGAGGAATGCGTGTAGCCAAGCGTGTACTTTATTTTACAGGCAAATGAATTATATATAAAAATAAAAAGTACAAATACAAAAACCTGTATTGTGGATTTGTAATAAATAACACACTGACTACATTTACATGCACAGCATATTCAGTTTTGTGCGCTTATTCCGAAAAAGACAATATTCCTACTAAGCTGTTTACATGGCTAATGAAAATGAATATTCCACTAATATTCCCATTTATATGCAGTCGTGCATACTCCGATTAACGTAACACAGCCTCATTCTTTCATTCCTTCCTCCGTTTGCATATTTGCACATATCCAAAAAACCTGTTGATATCCAAGTCCTTCATAATGTTTAAAATAGGGCTGTCAAAGTTAACGCGATAATAACACGTTAATGCAAATTCATTTTAACGCCACTAATTTCTTTATTAACGCATCTTGCGATTTTTAATGAACCGACGGGACGCTATTCGATATTTCGGAGGTTGTAGTGGGTTCAGTTTTAAAGCTAGAGTGAAGGCATCATCCATTAATCCTGGCATCATATGAAACTAGAAAACCTGAAGAATCCATTGGTACCAACCATGCCATACTACATTGTCGCAAAGGAAGTTAAATAATGATCCAAAGTTAGGCTAAATTTTGGCGGGGAAAAACTGGCATGGCCATTTTCGTCCCCTGACCTCTGACCTCAAGATATGCAGATGAAAATGGATTCTATGGGTACCCACGAGTCTCCCCTTTACAGACATGCCCACTTTATGATAATCACATGCAGTTTGGGGCAAGTCATAGTCAAGTCAGCACACTGACACACTGACAGCTGTTGTTGCCTGTTGGGCTGCAGTTTGTTTGTTATGATTTGAGCATATTTTTATATTAAATGCAGTACCTGTGAGGGCTTCTGGACACTATTTGTCATTGTGTTGTTAATTGATTTCAAATAATAAATATATACATACATTTGCATAAAGCAAGCATATTTGCCCACTCGATTCATTTTCGATTAATCACGATTAAATATTTTAATTGATTAACAGCCCTAGTTTAAAAGCTCCTTCTGACCAGAAATGTGGGCTTTTCTTTTGGGCATGCATCTCTGCAAACTGTCAGCTAGTTGGTTTATGTGCAACGCACAGAGTTGGCTGTAAATAGGCAAGAGACCGCGGGGCCGTGTGTCGCAAACTGCTGTAAAAAAAACAATTAGGACGCATATTCCGAATGCGCTGTATACATGTCCAAAGAATGCTCCTAAAACCTGAATAATATCTGCATATCCTACATGTCTTAATTGAAAAATGCTCCATTCGGAATAAGGCCTAATTCAGAATATGCAAACAGAATATGCTGTTTACATGTCCCGTATCAAATTCTGAATCTTTTCATATTCAGAATAATAGTGTGCATGTAAACATGGCCACTGTAGAATTAAGTTGTTGCATTTTTCAGCTATAAACATGGGATAAATGAGGCAAATTCTGTTGAATCTATTAAAAATGGTTTGCATTTGCAACATTATCATCCCTTTGTATATTCAATGATGGTAAAGCTGTTCACTGTTAAAGCTGTCCTGATAGTAGAGCTACTCAGCTCTTTTGTAGTATCATTCCTAAATGGCTTCTCAAACAACACTCACGGCTCCCTGCTCATTCTTGTCGCCACATCTCGTCCTTCTGTATCTCCATCCCCCATTCCTCCACCCCTCTCCTTTTTCCCACACTCTCCTCCTTCCTTCCCTGCCCGAGGGAGCGCTGTGATTGGGTGAATAGAGCTGCTCTCTGCGGAGTGTGCTCCGTCTGTCACCATCCTTGTGGCAGGAGCGTGGAATGAAATAAAGCTCCCAAACTGGGCTATTAAAGGCTATTTTCATCCCTGCACGTCTGTTTCTGTGGGCTCATGCTCCAAATATAGACCTGGCACCAGTGACGCTAATGAAACGCGTCCCCCTTTTCGCTGGTTTAAATCTACTTATGTAATCAACAGGAGCTGGCCATACCTTACCATCTGGACCTGATCCTGCAGTTATCTCCTCCTGTCACTGCTGTCTTACAGACGCAGGCCTGTGGTTTTTCTCCCGCAGCTCTTGGAGGTCAGGTGCATGAGCTGGAAAGTGGGAGTACGAGAGTAGGAGCAACATGTTTTCATTTAGCTCCACTGGAGCACCAATCCAAGAAAAACATGCTGGGTGTGACCTACAAGTTCCAGCCAGTATCCTGTCATTCCAGTGCACAATGCAGGGAGGGAGGTGACAAATCCCTAAGCCACTTTGTGTCAGATGCAGACACAAATAGAGTGGTGCTCCATGTGACAGATGCAGCACACGCAGTGCTGTGTTAAAAATCAATGGCAGTTCATTTTACCTGTCATGTTCTACGCTCTGTTTCGCTAAAATATAAATAAAGCGGTTGAAACAAAAAGTCTGCATGCATTGGAATTCATCAGTAAGCAGTAATGTCACCAACACCCCAAAGACACGACCAAGGGAGGATCTGTTTGTGACCTGCTTTTAGAGTAAAAGCACTCTGGTATTTGAGAAAAAAAAGGAAATCAGCAAGCATTCTCAACAACTGAGTGACAAAGTAATTATTTCTCGTGCAATAAGAACGCCGTTCTAGGTTTTTGCCTGTCATATGTACGCCATGTAGTCTGTATTGACTGCACTGTAAACTCATCTGCGTAAATATGCTACGCTTAGAGCTAGGACTTTCAACCAGAAAGAAACTTTGAACACCAGACCGCTGTTTGTGTCCCAAAGTGTTGTTGAGTTATTTTGAAGTTATGTTAGTGTTTTTTTTGGTACGTTAGTGACATGTTTTGTGTGATGTTTCTTTCCGTACTTCTGTTACGTTGTTTCCGTACGTATTTTACTTAGTTTATTTTAAGCCCAATCATGTTTTTCCTGAACCTAACTAAAGCCAAGTTCACACTAAACAACTTTCAAAGTCATCAGATTGCAGTACTGTTCACTGATGTTGTTGTTGGCACATGTTCACAAAATAGCCTGTTTCCACCGGTTTCCACACTCTTTTTTTACTATCTATTCCTCCAAGTGCAACAACAACTTTGCTCTGTGTTGCAAATGCAACACATACAGTAAGTTCCTATTGTTATAGGCGACCTCCCTCCCCCAGGTTTCCCCTCAACCCGTGTCTCGCTCTCTCATCAGCTGTAGCTCGTGGCCGGAGTCCCCAACGGATCCAGATATTTAGCACGCTAGATATCTGGAATGTGTCTGCGAGGCATCGGCTTGTGTCGGCAAGCCTCTCGGCTCGCGTCTTTGAGCAGCTCACACATGACGCTCGAGCGCCGATGTGCAAGCGTGCGAGCGCATAAGTGGTTTTGTTGCCTAAACCTAAGTGAGTGGTTTTGTTTTGAGGCGTACAAATGACACGTGAACAGGCTAAAATGTGTTCTCATGACACGCGGAACATCCTTGTATTGTCGTGCTGTTTATACACCTTCCCATGAGATGGGGTTGACTGAGTAGAGTTTATGTTGTGAAATATTTAAAATCAGGCTGTAAGGAAAAGCAACATTTTATTTACATGTTGGACAGGTATGTCCTTACTACATGCTGGCATGTTTAATTTGAGGGCTGAATCATAACTACAGTGCTTTAAATACGAGGTGATTTATAAGAATAAAGCACCACTCTCAGTTTCATCACAGCTACACGCGAGTGCGCGTGGCAGCATTCTCCTCTCTCTCCTGTGTGTGTTTGCTGAATAGAGGTACTATGGGTCAGTGGAGCAGCTGGTGACTGGGAGGAAGAACTTAACCAGGCCTCCTTTGTGGATCAGCTGTCTCTGGCCGAGCTTTGTCATTCCAAATTGGGTCCCTTACATCCAGAGCCTGGGGAGGTTTTGACATGTAAATGGGCGACTGAGAGCTCCAAAGCCCCACGATTACTCACTAAAATGCTACAGGGGCCAAAAACGCTTCCCTGAGATGCACCGCTGGGGGGGAGGAAACACACACAGCCTCACCGCAGACTGAAGTGTGCCTCACAGTCTGGAATTATGTTAATGATTAAGCTTCCGTCTGGACGCCAAACACTCTCCTCCCTAATAGAATTATATACGGATGATATGGGCAGTCACTATGTGGGCAGTTGCATGACGCATGTAAACACTGTAAAGCCTTGTGGGTCACTGTATGTGATATTGTTGTTCTACAATAAATAACCTTGATTTGATTATAATGGTTTATTTATCTGTTAATTCATTTAACAGGACAATACTGATGAATGGTGCTACACAGGAAAAAGAAATGCAACAGATGTTGCGATTCATGTCTAAGCCAATTTGCAGCCCCTGTTCCCCATTCAGTGTTTAAATTAGTTTAGCATTCATTTAAATTTGAGTGTAAAAACAGAACAGAACAGACTGTGTGCATGTGTATAGTATATGCATGCGTCAACATGTATATAATCATATTGTAGGTTTTTAATTCAAGTGGTAAGGCATTCTATATTTGCGAGCATATATATTTAATACTCTTATCAACATGGGAGTGGGCAAATATGCTTGCATTATGTAAATTTATGTATATATTTTTTATTGAAAAATAAATTAACAACACAAAACAATGACAACTATTGTGAGGAAACCCTCACAGGTACTGCATTTAGCATAAAAAATATGCTCAAATCATAACATGGCAAACTCAAGCCAAACAGGCAACAACAGCTGTCAGTGCGTCAGTGTGCTGACTTGACTATTACTTGCCCTAAACTGCATGTGATTATCATAAAGTGGGCATATCTGTAAAGGGGAGACTCGTGGGTACCCATAGAACCCATTTTTATTCCAATATCTTGAGGTCAGAGGTCAAGGGACCCCTTTGAAAATGGCAATGCCAATTTTTCCTCGCCAAAATTTAGCGCAATTCATAGTATTATTTAGCCTCCTTCGCGACAAGCTAGTATGACATGATTGGTACCATTGGATTCCTCAGGTTTTTCTAGTTCTGTATGATGCCGTTTTCACTCTAGCTTTAAAACTGAGCCTTCGAAAGATCGATTGTGTTAATGCGTGAAAAAAAAGTTATCGTGTAAATTTTGACAGCCCTAATATGTATATATATATATATATATATATATATATATATATATATATATACAGTATATATATATATCATGTTTAAAGGTGCTAAATACGAGATTGGGATTTGCCTCCGCACAGCTCTCAACATGACACTATAACAGCACTAACAGTGAAAACAACGGCAACAGTGCTGACAGAGCTAACAGTGGTAACCTGGGGGGAACCGGAGGGAGGGTTAAAAAACTGATTCCAATTTTAGATTTTAAATAATTATATATAGGTATAGTTAATCTTGTTAAAATATGAAAATATAATTGTAAAGGTTTGTTTTATTTAAGAACTCATGAAACACAATATTTTTTGGGTGCATGGGGACATTAAACCAATCTGCAGTATTTAATTTTATCATTATTATTTTGTTGTTGTAAAAAGAAACACAAAGACGAAAAGACTTAATTACATGCTCAAAGGTATAAACATTGTGAGACAATATATCAGGAGACTACTGCAGTTGCTGTGAGTTTTCACCACAATATTTAATCGCATAAACACAAAGTCTGTAGTGATCCACACATTTAATCTACAGCAGAGGTGAAGGAGAGCAAGTAAGTGTTTCACCTCAGTTACTACGTTTACATGCACACTAATATTCCACTATTATTCCGAATATGACGATATTCTGAATTTCAATCTGATTTGTGTTTGGATATTCTGAATTAGGCCTTTTTCAGAATGGAGCATTTCCCGATTAAGACATGTGGGATATGCTGATATTATTCAGGTTTTAGGAGCATTCTTGAGACATGTATACAGCACATTCGGAATATGCGTCTTAACTGGGGTTTTTACGGAAGTTTGCGACACACCGCCTCTTACCTGTTTACGGCCAGCTCTGTTCGTTGTACATTAACCAACTAGCCGACAGTTTGCAGAGATGCATGATCTAAAGAAAAGCCCACATTTCTGGTCGGAAGGAGAAACACATTTACTTTTAAACATTATGAAAGACTTGGATATCAACCGGTTTTAGGATAGGACCAAATTTCGCAACGCCAGCCTTTTGAAGAAGGTGGATGAAGGAATGAAAGAGGGAGGCTGTGTTCGCGCGGTCGAACATGTCCGCCACCGGTTATGTTAATCATACAGAGTATGCATGGCTGCATGTAAACGGAAATATTAGTGGAATATTCATTTTCATTAGCCATGTAAACAGCTTAAGAGGACTATTGTCTTTTTTGGAATAAGGGTAAAAAACTGAATATTTTGTGCATGTAAACATAGTCAATGTTGTAGATTTGAAGAGAAAATATTAACAACCACACAGTTGAAATTAATTTTGATTTAATTAAATTTTTTTAGTGCATCAAACAAATGGGCCATTTTAATGATATATTGAATAAAAAAACATTACAGACTTAGCAACTTATTCAAAAGTACATGAATGACAACAATTAACAAACAGGTAAGCTGAACACACAAAAAAGTGGAAAATGACCTGCATGGAAAGCCACCGTATACAAGCCTATAACCTTTGATCACTTCAGTAGCTCTATAAAATGAAGCTTATGGCCAGACAGCAACGCCCCAGTGAGCTGGTCTTCGGCACGTCTGCGTGCCACATGTGTGCGCGGCTGTAAAACAACCAACACTTCTAACTCGCTCACTCGCAGGAGAGAAGCTTGCCCATATGTTGTTGAACGGTTACAATGCTTCTTTAACCGAGAGAGCAAACAACACGAGAATAACTCGGCACATTTGAACAGGCTCCAGAGCTGCAAACATCATCGCGCTAACACAAACAAAATACTCCATGGCCTCAATAATGCACCACATCACACATCTGGAGCGTGTGTCTCATGTTTGTAAGAGAGGAGAAAACCAACAGCAGAGAGCTGCTGAGCAGCAGCCAGGAGCAGTGGGCACACAGGAAGTGGAATTTGCTCAATATACTGTAGCCTGCGGCAGTTTGAGGGATAATTGCTGACAATCCTGGTAGATAGCCATTCCATGCTGTAGTGGTCAGGGGAACCCTCTGTTACAGACAGCTGTCTGAAACACGGCACACAGAAAGGACATGACATGTAGCATGTAAACATGGATTTACCCATGTCCTCCATACTGCCCGCACAGCTTATTATAGAAGGAGTCTGGCAACATAATAAACCAGGAAATGCCTGCTGTGGCAGAGTGCTTCTTTCCAGGCTGCCCTACTTTTCCGCCTGTACATGTTGACTTGGTTTATTTGTTCTGAATGGCCACTAATCGCTGTTTTTTTCTTCGCATTTTGCTGTTTATGAGGAAATGGAGTGGCTTTATAATTGGGGGCAGAGAACACTTAGGGCTACTGCTGCGCCTCCATTTTCCATCACTGGTGTCAATGTTGCGATGCTGGGCCTGCACGCAAGGAAACATTCATCACACCCACAGAGAAGACCGAGATAATGAGTTTTAATTGACAGCAGAACAAACAGTTTAAGTTGCCTAATGTGTTTGCGTGATGTAAAGCACTTAATAATGTGTTTGCATTTAATGCTAATAACACGGTAACTGATTTGATATGTCTTTGCAGTACGGTGATGCAGTAAGCGAGAGAGAGAGAGGGCATGGGGGGGTGAGGAGATGAACAGAGAAGCAGATAATGACCTCAGCTTCCATCTGCTGGGCACGGCGGGGCGGAGACACCTTCAACCTGCCACCGGTCGGTCGGCACGGCAATCTGCCGCTCCCCATCGTCCTGGTGACATCTGCTTTTGGGTGACTGAAAGATGAATGCAGCACCGGCCGCATGGGCACAGAGCAGACGTCACGCAGACCGCTAGACACACACACTAACACTGCGGCACAGATGGCCAGAGACACACTACTGTGGAGATTACAATCCAGGCATTCTCCTCTGCCTCTAACCTCTCAGTAAAGTGGATGTAATATAATGACAGATTTGTAGCTGTGAATATGTTTTGGGTCTCTTCCTAAAGAGCTGGCGTTGGCGGCCACTGGCTGACATTCCAGAAAACCTCGCCATATAGTTTATTTAATACCCTCCTGTTACGCTGCTCACACACACACTTTCACCCTTGA
Organism: Adelosebastes latens; assembly: GCA_916700685.1. Lineage (NCBI taxonomy): Eukaryota > Metazoa > Chordata > Actinopteri > Perciformes > Sebastidae > Adelosebastes > Adelosebastes latens. The sequence continues at coordinate 65,473 of CAKAKR010066500.1, read as the reverse complement.
AAGGAATCAGGATCATGTTTATGTCTGTTTGAGTTCATAATACTAATTTGTTTGTTTTTAGAGCGTGGGGAATAAATTGTTTACAAGTACTCTGTATCTATGGCGATATCGTTTTGCTTGACTAGAGTCCCCAGCTACAGCTGTCACAGTTATTTAGTGCCTCTGCGGTAACCTTGGAAACACCCACCCTGCATACAAGTGTTTCCACAAAGTGAGATCCTGAGAAACAGGTGAAGAGCTGGGGATGTGGTGATTACACACAAAAACGGCACGAAAAAAGTAACAAAACCACCTTATGTTTTGGGTTCACTTTGAGGAGAAGGACAGCTGGAGGGAGGACAAAAAGAGAGAGAGAGAGAGAGAGGAAATTAAGGGGTGGGGCGGCGGTGACAGAGGAACAGTGAAGCAGAGGAAGCAAAGGAAAAAGAGGGGAATTCAGGTCAGTGTTGTGGATTATGCATGCCGGGCTGGGCATTTTGATCCACCTCTGGTTTGGAGAGAGAAAGAAACGCTGGGTGAGAAAAGGCAAATGAGTGATGGATAAACAAACAAAGAGACGGAGAGGAGCAGCAATGTGAAAACATGATGAATTATAATTGGCTTTCATAATTTCTCAGGGAGCCGGGCTGAAACTTTGTCGCAATCGTCTCATGAGACAGCCGGTTAGATTTAAAGGCAGTGCTGACAGATTATGCCAGGCCTGAAATATTACACTATATGCACAGTTGGATGAATGGGATCCAAAACAACAAGACAGCTTTTTGAAATCAAGAAAGTAAAGCTGGGGATCTGGCATTTGCAGGCACCACCAAAGTTAAACCCAACTGTAGATGTAGAAGAACACTAATTGTTAGCTAAAACAGGCCAAACTTTAAGGGTTGGGTTGATTTCAGTTTTCTAAAATACCAGGCAAGCTTAGTTTATAAATTGCAATTCCAGGAATGACTCCATGTTTCCTGTAGTTCGGTTAAGCAGAGCTGTTTAGAGTCCAGAATAGCCCTTTTATGGGTGTTAGAGGAGCGGAATACCTCCCAGGCCAGTGTCACACGCGTCAAAGTCCAAAGATGTGTCAACCACCAGTGTTTACTGGGTCAAAATCTATTTGGGTCAACCTGTGTGCACTGATTTTTGTGTTGTCTGATCCAGCTGGAAGTGTCAGCGTTTACCACACAAACATTTGAGTAAGCGTTTGGTAAATAGGCAGTTGCTATATGGTAATATATTACATAAAACTATACTTAATTGAGTTACAACCCACATATGACAAATCCCACCCACGTGGCATTTAAAGGGCCATGTCATCCTCTCATTTAAATGTGGGTGGACATGGGAAAATGTGTTATTAAAATTCCAATAGAGTTTTAACATTGTGCCCCCTCATCTCAATGCATTTAGCTCCACTGCATCTGCAGGGGTTAGAGGCCTGGCAGACAGGTGGCTTGGACTGGGCTTTCTAGAAAGACCACCTCTGAGAAATGTGTCACAAAGGTCAGAAAAAATGAAGCTCCTCTATCTAGCCAAGTTAATCAACCATACACCATGTCAAACGACCTTATTACATGACCTGTCATAGATAAACACTTACTCAGAAGTCCCCTGCTCTGTTTTTCTTGGTGGCACTGATTGTTTCTTTCAGTTTATCTTTGAACCAGCTGATGACCAGCATGATACCTAACTGGCAGCTCTGTGTGTGACAGTGGGAATCTCAAAATCTTCTCTCAGCTGAAAGAAACAACTCTCAAGTCTACAAGATCAGATGATTACTGGTTATGGCTAGTAATGTAAAATGTCACTTCCATAGCTTGTGTGGCTATCTATTAGAATTGAGCCTTTTTAGTTGCACAAAAAATATCCATAGACTTGCGAAGTGGGCAGGGCCGCTGGTTACGGAAGTTACGATACGAGAAATTTAGTAGTAGATACCGACACCAGTGAAATTCCAAGATTCTCAATACCAATTCGATACCACGGTAAAAACAAAAGTAAAACATTAAATCCCATATACTTCAACATCCACTCCTGTATTACTTTTTGCATACTGTTTTTTGTTAGATAGTTAAACAGGTCATAATTCCCTCTCTATTATCTATTTGATATTGCTGTGAAAACATCTCCTTCAAACAATTGTATTTATTCAAGTTTCTCACCAAAAACTAAATTTTACAAGATAACATTTGAACACATCATGATAAGGTTAGAATTTACCTACCACGTCATCAGAATTTTGGCATTGACTTGGTAGCAAAGTATAGGTTCTCATGACATCCCTACGGCTGATTACGGAAGTGTTTTTTTCCCCTTATATATTCCCATTTCAAAATTTTCTTTAAACAATATCCTGGATGTTACTTAACGTAGAAACATGTGACTCTCTTATCAAATGGGTGTATGTTATGGTCACCAGTTTTAACTATTTCAACTTTGTTTCTGAGAAATGATGTTCTGTTTGTCATTTTGGCACAGTAGACGAGTCTAAATCATAGACTGTATAGAAGACGTAGACATAGTCACTGTGACGTTATCCATTGGTTTGTGGACAGCAATTTTGAAGCCTCAAGTTCAGCATTTTGGCCGTCGCCATCTTGGTTTTTTGCAGTGACACGAGAGGGTGGAGCTAAGTACAACCAAACGGTGAATAAGACATTTTTAGGCGACCAACATGTTACAATTAACATCCATGAACTGAAAACACACTGTGAAAGGGTTAAAGTTCTAAGACGAAAACACGGAAAACTCCCAGACCGGACAACACCGTGGTAGCGACCGGTCAATCACAAGGCAGCCACACCCTAAAGCAATACCCTGCTTTATCATGTATTTTACTCTAAATGAGACCATAATTTACTAAATGAACATCATGCTGTATTGAAGAAGACTTGAAACTAGCGATTGACCATAAACTCATGTTAACAATGTTTACTGAGGTAATAAATCAAGTGCGAAGTAGGTCGTTTTCTCATAGACTTTTATACAATCTGACTTCTTTTTGCAACCAGAGGAGTCGCCCCCTGCTGGATAATAGAGAGAATGCACGTTTAAGGCATTTCCGCATTGGCTTCACTTTTCAGAACCGGAGGTTGGTCTAAATTCTACAATACCTATGAGCCTCAGCTGCTTTCGCCATGGAGAAAAGCCAGTCAGAGGTGTGAATCAGAGCAGTAGCAAATTCAAAACACTGTCTGTTGAATCTGTGAGCAAACGATGACACTATAGTTGCTGAATTCATCCAAAATTACCCAAAATTTAAAAGTTAATTGATTAGCGGCGCACGTAACTTAACACGTAATTTTATCTTGGAGATTGGATGTTTCTTGCCGATAATCACCTTGGGATTTATAGTTAACTTCACCCTTGAAGGACAAAAGGAAACAAAGGAAGGAAATAAGGAAAGGAAATGAGGAAAAAAGGAAACAAGGAAGCAAAAGAAGGAAAAAAAGGAATCAAAAAAGGGAAGCAAGGATAGATGTCCAACTGTTAAACATGTACAGTATGTCTATGGGGAAAATGGGACTTTTACTTCTGGAACCAGGTGCACCAGAAATCCCTCTAACTTTGCAACTCTATTGGCCATTGTTGAGTTTTTGTGTATTAATAAAGTAGTCAAAATCTTCAACAGTGCTCACCTGTTGTATGCAGTATTCTGTGTCACAAATGTTAGTATTCTAAAATATTAACCAAGGCTTGGCTTGATCGATTTATCTGAAAAGGCTGGCTTCCATAACCAGGGGTAAAACGAGACATTGCATCGCTGACATGTACTGCAGACAAAAAGGCTTGAATTTGAAGTTGCATTTCTCGCTATCTAAACAAATGTACGGAAAATCCAATATTTACTCCCTAGTATTTGACGAACTCCTGAGAAAACATCTGGATGTAGATGTTTGACTTGTCTTCACACCGCTAGTCTGTTATTGTCTGGCTTGCTGTCTTCATGCTGGGTAGGTATAGCGTTCAGTAAAAACTAGAACTTGAGCTAATAAAGCTAATTTACCTCCCCGCGTGGCTTGTTTTTGCTCGTAGCAACAAAAACACTGTTGTACACCAACTGACTTGTGGAAGATTCACCAGCCTGTTTCTGGCTCTAGACTCCAGCAAATTTAACATCGCACTCTGAAGATTCCACTCGCTACCCCCAGCCAAGTGTGGAGGCCCACAGCACACACACACACACACACACACACATAAACACCAACTCATTTAAACACACACGTGCACACATGTTGCCACAAAATCACATGTTCCTCGATACACATGCGGGCACATACCCACACATGCATTCATGCTGACTTACATGTGCACACACACAAACACTCACACGATCCCTGCTGTGCCTGTAAAATCAGCATAGCTCTCAGAAATTCCACTAACACCTCCCACCCCATGTGGACACACACATATACACACACACACACACGCACACACACACACTCCTGTGAACCCACACAATTAATGTGAAATCACATCCATCTTCCACCCCTCTACCCCTCCCCTGTTCTCCATTACAAATAGCTGAGGATTGCATTCTCTCCCTCTGGCCTTGCCTGATGTTGTTTTTACATGTCTTGTTGTGTGCAATACTCTCCCTTATGTAACACAAAATTACCCAACATGAGTGTTATTCTCAGTGGGGGAGATTGCACTGGTGCATTCCAAACTCAATGAGAGATGGAGAGAGATTGAGAGAGAGGTGAGCGGGAGATAATCTTTCCTTAATGATTATTTTTACGGCAGCCATGCTTCACTAGATGGCCTACGATGAAGATAGAGAGGGGACCAGGGGAGAGGGAGGTATGCTGCGAAAGTCATGAGTCAGATTCAAACTCGCGAGCACCTGCTGTGCTACCACGACGCCTTAGAGTCAACATCTTAAGTGGATTATTTCTTTGCAGATTTAACCCCCGCCTCAGCGTGAGCACTGAGGATTCCTTGATAAACATTGACCAAGAGATAAGGAGGCGGTGTGTGCAGTTAAGATCCTGTTTACCCTGTACAGAGTCACAGGGGGCTGGAATCTAGTCCAGCACACATTGGATGGAAGAGATTAAAATAACCTGGACTGGTAGCATATATAGTGCACACTGTATGGAAGGATAACCTATGCAACGTATCCTAACACAGTCTCACGGCAGTTTGTGAAATAGTCACGAAATTTAATCTATTTGATTCGTGTACATATACACGTATTTTCCTTTTTTTGTGACACTCAGCACGACTTTCAACAATATATTTTTTGTGCGTTTTACTATGAATGTCCAGCAACATGTGACACGCATGTCAATTTCCGTTTTTCCAGCCTTTTCAAAAAAAGAAAACAACTTAGTTAGGTTTAGGAAAAAAATCAACTTGGTTAGGCTTAGGCGACAAACTACTTAGTTAGGCTTAGAAAAAGATCGTGGTTTGGGTTAAAATAATTACAGAAATGCTTTAACTTAAATACGGAAGCTACGTGACATATAAATCAACTTTGACTTGTGGTTTCACACGGGACACAAACGGTGGTTAACAATTACGTGGATTACACACAAATTGATTTCATGCTATCACAAAGAAATGGGAAATTTTTGTCTGTGTACACGAATCAATACATTCAATTTTGTGACTATTTCACGAACTGCTGTGCGACTGGGCTGCACATCCTCACACAACAATTCGTATGATATCTTACGAAATGTTATTCCTCCTCTTTCGTCCATTTTCCTACGAATGTCCAGCAACACTTGACGCACATGTCAATTTCTGCTCCAGTCTTCAAAATAAACTTCCATCTTCACAAGAAACAAATTGGTTAGGTTTAGGCAACTAAACTACGTTAAGTTACGCCACTTCGGGTGTTGTTTTAACCCAAACCATGATCTTTTCCTAAACCTAAGTACCATGACAAAAACGACTTAGTTTGGTTCTATCCTCTTTAGTTTTGGGTTAAAATAACACCGGAAATGGTGTAACTTAATTACGGTAGTTACGTGACGAATAAATCAACGTTGACTTCTGGTCTCCTAGGCGAAAGTCCGGTGTTTTTTGACCCAACCGTCCACCCTGACCCCCTCCCTATGCGGCGTTTGTCCCTCTTTATACTTCCCGGTTCAATTACCTGGATTTCATACAAATTGATTTTATGTGATATATACGAATTACAGTGCATTACTTTTCGTAGGTATAGCTACGAATGGTGTATGAGAACAGTCTGACCTATGTATACATATGAAGCGCTAAGGCATAGAGGTAGATCCGCCACAGAGAAACAACAGAGGGACAGGAAATGTCTGTCAGTAGCTTTTTGTTATGCTTTATACGAACAACAACTAACACATTCAGTCTTTTCGCCTGGCATGACCCATAAAAGTCTTTGAAGCGCAGTCCCATGGCGGACGTTGATGAACCTTTGGTCTCTGTAGAAAGTCAGCATTACATCCCGGCTTGTTAGCAAACAGTACACAATCCACAAGGGGCCAAATCACGTTGGTTCCGGCTGGGTCATGTTCCTGCATTCTTCCATACATGTGATCCAGTGTGATATGTCCTCTAATCAAGTTATTCATTGTCCTTGCAATCCTTCATGAAGACTTCTCACAGACGAAGCAAGTGGCTGGGATACTGACAGAGACAGATCCTCTATTGATAAGGCGACCAAAATAGAACAGTTCATTGTATAGTACTGTAGCTCGCTTGTGGGCATAAGACACTGGCAAGTGCACATGAGGTATGGGACAGGAATGGAGACAGCCATGCGTGTGTAACTGGGAACATTGTATGGTTATGGAATACATGAAAGCCATGGGAGAGTGTTAATATAGAAGTATACAGACATTTGTTCCACCAATTTGGGAATTTGGAAATTAAAGCTTACAGTTTCACTAATCAATATTTTTATTAGAACAGTGAGTCAAAAGAAGATGTAATGTGAAAGATGACATTTGCTTGTAGCTCTATAGAGCTGTTAGTGTCTTTCAGCTCATTGTTTTGGTTTTTCTGGCCCTCACCTTTACTATTTTGGTTCAGTCCTGCTCTCATCTACCTCGTTTCCAGAAGCAACGGGATGTTTTCTATGAAACAAGCTCACATAAATCCTCTGTACGCTACCTGCCCAGCATCAAACAGCAAGCAAAATGAGCTAGTGAACATGGTGGAGTATTTGCAGCTAAAGACTCTAAAGACTATTTCCCTCAGGAGTTGGTGGAGACAAAAGTTAAAAGGAGAGTGAATATTAAGCTGCTTTCCCACTGGACAAAAAAACACTAACACACACTACTATCTGATTTTTGTCTTAAATGGGGAAGATTACAGTCGGCATTCATTCCCGGGACAAATGACTCTACAGTAGTCACTGGTATTTATCGGCTCCAGCTCCGATCAGCAGTGATGGAAACATGACATCCGGGTGGACACACTAATTTTCAGCCCTTTTCCACCGCACAATTGTAGTGAATACACTGTATAACAAATAAAATCAACAGGGATTTGGACAATTACTATAATTTACAATTAATATGCTCTCCTCAAAGCCACCAGACTCCAGTCGGACAATAGTAATTTAACCTTGCTGATCGAAACAAACTTCATTCAAACTCAACAATAACAAAGTAAATCTCATCAAAACCATCTTGGTTAGTATTTCCACTGTTCCAACACTCACCAACTCTGGTTTGGTCCAAATAAACCCTTAATTCACTGAGTTAGATGAGAAAAGAAACATCCGTTTTATGTGCTCCTCAAAGCCACCAGACTCCATTGACAAAAACAGTCATTTTACCTCACTGATCATTGTAAAGCACACTTTATTTAAACGACCAAAACAAAATAAATCAAACCCGTCTTTATTAGTCTTTCCACTGTTCCAACAATCACCAACTCTGGTTTGAGAGTTTGAAAAAGAGACTGAATAAGTAACAGACATAAAAAAGAAATAACCACATTTTAACTGTCTGCTAACCATGTTTTCCGATGTGTTCATGACATTGAACACCAGGGGAAAAAAAGAAAGACATACTCGTCCAGCTGGCAATGGGAAAGGAGTCTAACACCTATTTTTAGCAGGTTTTCCCATGTTTCAAAACCTGCAAATACGCTCTAATTTTGGTGGGAAAAGAGTATTTGACTCTTCAGGTTGCTTAGAAACAGAACTTCAAATAAATGCTAATGTAGCTTATTGTCTGTTGGATATGGAAATTGGCAACAGTTTGCCTTTCACCATAACAACTTTACAAGGAGATAATATGTCAGTGTTGTGTTAACAGCTCCCCCCAAGTAGGCAAAAAAAAATACAAGTCAATGAATGCAAGTTTAAATAAAAAAAGTGTCCCTTCAATGAAAAGGTTTCTCAGTATGAAAAGAATGTTCCCAGTATGAAAAAAAATGTTCTCAGAAAAGTCTAAAATGTGATCAGTGAGAAAATGTTTTCCTCTAAAAACAAAAAAAAGATGTGCAGCAGTGAAAACATCTTTGAATGATTCCAGGACATATGCCTGACTTGGGGCAATATGAGGAAGGAAGTAACCTTAAATGGCACCAAACTTTATGGCCGTGAACTATTTTGAACTTGATGGCAACTGAGGCCAGTCCCACCTCTCCTCCTGTAAAGCCGGTAAAGAATGCTGCCACGGCTAAGTGGTGTAGCGAGCTGAACAGTCTTCGATGCATGAAGAGGTTGAAATGATTGAATAACTGAGTTAGTGATAAAAGGGCTGCTTGTTCACCCCGGTCTAGCATCTGACTTGAGAATGACATGTGGTCTAGAAGTGCAAATGCACGTGGTCACAAGGCATCAGGGTGCATCTCTTCTTTATCCTTGGTATGATCTGTTATCAAACCCGATGTCCAGGCTGTTGTGAATGCCACTTCAGTTATTTTGGAGAGCAACATTGAATATGAAGCTAAAGACGGGAAAGGGAAATAATCTCTAAGTGTGTTTTGATTTGAGAAAAACAAAAAACAGTTTTGCTACTGAATTGAATCATCCTCTTTTACATGAAATGAGGCACATTTCTGTGGCTGTGTTTACATGGCTGCCTTTTTTATGTGAAAACCTTTTCATTAAAACAGAGCTGTGTTTTTATTGGAAGAACAACAAAAGCATCCCTCTGTGTTTGGCCTGGCTTTGACGTATCGATCTCGTCACTGTTCCACCATCAAAAAACTCTTCACAGAACATATAATAGCAGTTCCGGTCAAAGGCCCTAACCCTAATGCTGGGGGCTTGTTTGCACATTACACACATTATTTATAATGGAATACATGGCTTGATGAATGAGCTCCCATGATCTTCCTCTCAGTCTCTCATTGAGCAGGCATGTCCTCCTGAAGGGGGGGCTCGGTGAAGAAAAAAGAGGAGAGCATGCGTTTTAAATTAATCAATCCTTCTCATTTCCCCCTCTCCTCCCAGGCAGACAGACCTCTCCTGGAGGGGGGTCTGCGGCAGTGGGGAGGAGAAAAAAAACAAAACACTGTCATCTGTTTTCATGGAGGTGGCTGAGGCCCAGCCTCTAGCTGTGCTTTGGCTAGGAGAAAGAAAAGAGAGATAGGGAGAGGACGAGTGAAATGAGGGTGAGGAGGAGGAGTATGGGGTAGAGGAGAGAGGAAGGATGGGATAGGGAGAGGTGCAGGAGGAGGGAGGTCGCAGGAGAGAGCAGGAGGCCACATGCTAGGAGTTGGGTCGGGATAATAGCCGAGGATCATGGGATATGCTGGCCTCCATACGTGTACAAAGGCGGCTCACAGATGACAGTGCAGTGGCATACCGGGCACCGATCCAGAGCCTCGTCCCCGATGGGAAGAGTCTCTCTTTCACTCCATCTGAGTGTCTCTCTCCCTCTCTCTCACACAAAATCACTCAATTTGTATTTCTCTCTCCATTTCTCTCCCTCTCATCTCTCTATTGTCATCCTTTAGTCCCATGTTATCCAATAAACTCTCTCCGTCAATGCCTTTCTTCACTGGTGCTCATAATCAAATTAGATTTGCTCCAAGTAGCGGGAGGAAAGACTAACTCTCTCAGTGCCGACACCAAACAGACAACGCCCTTCAACTGACATTTGTTTTCTCAATAACTTGTGGCTTAGGCAATGAGATGAGCGTGGTAGATGTCACACTCCCACACAGGCGCAAGTGCACACACACACACACAAACACACAAGTGTAGCGTAAACAGAGTATTAACTAGGTTTAAGACAATGACAACAAACTCAGTGTGGGTTTCCCCCAGAGGTCTATATGAGCTGGATTTCTCAGTGAGACCATTGTCTCACTCCTGTTTACAACCGCACCTGACCTTGTTGTCACATGTGTGTCACAGCTGACAGGAATTCAAATGTGTGTGTGTGTGTGTGTGTGTGTGTGTGTGTGTGTGTGTGTGTGTGTGTGTGTGTGTGTGTGTGTGTGTGTGTGGGTGTGTGTGTGGGTGTCACCTAAGAACTTGTAAACTTTCAGTAATATCTCTGATCTCATATTGGTAGAAGTGCACTAAATATAACTTAAGCATTGCATAATGATAAATACATGTAGATCCCTTTATTGACAGGTGCCTCAAATTAATCTTTTAAAGGTCCAGTCTGTAACATTTTGGGGGATCTATTAGCAGAAATTAAATATAATTTCCATAACTATGTTTTTATTAGCGTTAGGGCTGACCCGAATGCTTCAAAGCTTTGACCGTTGCCATGGTAATCGGCCTCCAAATCAGTATTTAAATGTTGTTGTTGTGGTTGTTGTTGTTGTTGTTGTTGTTGTTGTTATATATAAGTATGTAAAAAATAATGTATAAATCCCAAAATAGCCCATGAAACAAAGAATAATCCTACAACATTATTCATTATTCACATTCAACGTGAGTTATTATTAGTTATTCTCAGGTTATCGCTGTTTGTTGTGTGAATAGGTGCGTGTGTGTACAGTAGTGCAGCAGTGGCGCTGTCCTGGGCACTGAAAAGGGGAAAATGAAGACAGACAGAAGAACATGTCAGCCTGCTGCGCCGCAAAGCTTCAAATACCTTCAATATTTCTCACCGAGGCTTCGAAGCCCAAAAAATGGCGTTTGCGTTTGCGTTTTTAGGTTACCTGAAGGCCGCCGTAGTTCTCAGACATGTTTGGAGGAGAGAGCAGAGGGGTATTCTGTTGCCGGCAATCTGCGACCACACCACTAGATGCCACTAAATCCTACACACTGGTCCTTTACCACTGGTGCTGAATTGATAAGTTAATAATTTAATTAGTTGATCAACAGAAAATTAATAGACAATAATTTTGATAGCTGATTAATCGTTAAAGTCATGTAATACATCATAAAGCAAATCAATCAAATTTGCCGGCTGTAGTTTCTGAAATGTGAGGATCATCTTATAGACTAAACCATTATGTGATTCAATAAATTGTAGATTAATTATTTCAATTGACATAAATAGTTATTCACAGCCCTGTAACACCTGATATTACACCTGCTTCTTATGATTTGTCTGATCAAGAAAAACCTTTTGTATTCTGTCCATCACCTGGTTAAGATGGTTAAGTCTGTGTTATAGCTCTGCTGCAGTACTGCACTGATCATCATTATCCATGCTACCCACATGCCTAACCATTTGCCGCCACAGCCACTGTTTATCCAGCCCACCAAGCACATGAGCAGCCATAATGACACTAATTGCCCAAGAGCTCACTTTTCCTCTGAGTGGTTGTGTACTGCATTGTGCCTTAAGAGCCATCTGTGTTCCCGTCTTAAATCGATCTATCTTGCACATTCCAAAACTACAAAAGGACAGGGAAAGGCACCACTCCCATTCATAAATAATGTGTATGGGGTGCGGGGGATGTGGGCTACTGTTTCTTTGTGTGTCTGTTTGAGCAGGGAGTTGGACCTCTGCAGCCCGCTGGAGGTCTGGGAGAGGAAAGCAGCCCATGACATCTGACCCTAGTGCTATCTAACTTCACAGGGTGGAGGTGAAGAAAACGCTGCCAACACAAACTGATATATTTATTTTAGAGTGTTTCTATCCTCCTTTTAACCTGTCGACATTTTGTCATTTTTGATATCTTTGCTTTTACAATTTTGTTGTGAACCAGTTTAGTTAATTCTTATACCACCGCATTATATGCAATAGATGATGAAGTGAGTGGTACAGGGGTGCCTAATACTCCTGAAACATAATAATTAGTTAAAGATACAGTGTGTAGGATTTGGTGACATCTAGTGGTGTGGTTGCAGATTGCAACCAACTGAGTACTCCTCCACTCATTCCTCCCTGTCCAAGACTGTGGTAATGTTAGCTGTCGAGTGCAAAACCGCGGTAACACCGTTCTCCTCACTCAGAGGCCGTCCTTTGGCGGTATCACAGTTTTGCACTCTGCGGCTCACGTTGCCGCAGTTTCACAAGCCTGTCGGAGAACTACGGTGGCCTTCAGGTAGCGTAAAACGTAAAAGGCTCTCTCTATAGCCACAGTTGGGTTTGTCTGTAACGTGACGTAGCGCCATTGCGGACTCCGGCGAAGAGGACCCGCTCCCTATGTAGATATGAAGGGCTCATTCTAAGCTAACGAAAACACAACGGTTCTTAGTTTCAGGTGATTATACACAAATGAAAACATGGTTATGAATATTATATTCCATTTCTGCTAATAGATCCCCAGAAATGCTACACACTGTTCCTTTAAGAGAGAAGAGTAGGAAGATGAATTTAAATGTGAGTGAAAACGACCGAGATATTTTAGAGTTATTTAATAGAACTCCTTCGCATTAGCTAGAGGAAATATTAGTCAACAGCCCTTTTCATCTGATTTGTGCTGCTGATAATCTGCAGCACAGCTATGAAAACCGAAAATAAGCTTTTTTTTGCATTTTAAGGGAAAACAGATCATTTTTAAGTTGTTAAACTTTGAGAAATGTTAAAGGAATAGATCCACATTTAAGGAAATACGCTTTTTCACTTTCTCGCCTTTAGGGTTAGATGAGAAGATCGACACCACACTACTCTAGCTCCATGGTATCAGTGTTTCAGTTAACCCTTAGAAAGAAAGGAAATAAGCGATATTCACAAAATGTCAAACTATTCCTCCAAAATCCAACCAAACTGAAACAAGAGTCCAAAAACACGTCAATTTTTTATTTTCACTTTGCAGTCACTGACACACTAAATGATGTTATGTCCATTTTAATAGTAGCAAAGTCTATCAATCTTGTATGAGCTCCAATATGATTTCAATCAGGTCCATGTCCCTCCCTTGCCTGAAGTTATTTTGAATAAAGTTGCATTCAATATTCAGATCTCTCCAGACTCATTAGCTTCCCTTGCTCTTTCTGGAAGGTAAAAAAAACAAAAAACATTATGTAGACAATCATTAACAAACAAGGATGAGCTGTCACAGCTGACTTTGGCCATAGTCAGACATAAGACATTGCAAAACATGGCACTATCTTGTCCTCCGTATCAGAAAATGAAAACATATTTTAGGTGGGTAATACTCTGCGCTGCCATCCACAGATGTGTTTTCCAAAAAAGGTGTATTCAAGGGGTCGGAACTACCTTTGAATTGCCCTGTCTGTTATTTTAAGATTGCAGAGAGATGAGGGAAGCACAGTACCTCTTCATGCAGGAGGTTAATGTGTGTCTGTGCTCACTTGTCAGATGTAATTGAAGGGAACAGCTTATGAAAATGAGGTGGCAGGGATGAGGTCTTTAATTAGATCAAGATCATGGACAGAAATGAATTAGAATCACCACTCTCATTACCCACAGCAAAACTGGAGCAGCGCGACAGTGAACACATGAAGGAAAACTTTAATATCTCACTGACAGTGTTACTGTATCAATGGGGTTTTGAGGGACCATTATTTTGTAGTGCCTCACTTGACCAAACCAGAAACTATAAGGGCATCTATGATTACAGTATTGATCTCTTTGTTGCTGTATCTGATGCCTTATTTCCCCCTATAAAGTCACTGGGTTAAATATGTGTGAATTACCATGTTAAATGCTCAATTTAGCCTAGAAATATGATGAATAATGCAACATAGAACTTACATGCCATCTAGTGGTAAAACTGATGTTTGAAAGAAAAAATAAAAGAATAGCAGGGGACACAATTACATGATAAAACTTATTGAGATATGTTGAATGTATTAGTAAAAAAAAAAAAATTTAGATTATGTTATTTATTTATTTATTAGATTACATATATATAAATACAAAGATGTATTATTTATTTATGTATTACATTATATAAATTAATAAAATGACATATATGTGTATATATATACATATATGTATGTATATATACAGTATATACATATATATGTGTGTGTATATACATTTATGATTTACAGAATTGTATTAATTTATATAATTTGATGAATAAATAATATATCTATTATTTTTATGTGTCAGCTTGCTGTACAAGAACAGGACAACTTTATGAAATCATTAACATTTTTGGAACAGTATTGCAAACTGCAAATTGGGTGTATGACTGCAAATTGTATGAAATTGTGTCTGAAACGTTTACTTATTTTATTATTTTATTGTTATTTTTAGGTATGTTAATTTTAATACTTATTTATTCTATCCTTTTTAATGCACTGACGGGA
>CAKAKR010066500.1:0-45088 GCA_916700685.1 Adelosebastes latens | reverse complement strand
TAAAGCGGTCAAATAATACCTTGTCTCCTGCGCACGTAGGCAGTAGTAGCATTATAAAATGCAGAATTTAACTGCACAACAGCTGCTAGCAGAGAAAACAATGTCAGTGACTGATGACACCAAATTAAGTTGGTGTCTGCGTCATCATGTTTAAAGGTCTCCTTTAAACACAACCCTGGAGTTTTAAAACTAAAACGGGGTCAGCTGCGTTTTCAAACTCTCCGTTTTAGGGGCTTGAAAACGTCGGAGTAGAGTGGACGCTAGGCATAAGCGTAGCAAAAGTTATGCGTTGTGGAACGGAAACGTATTAGTGTGGATGTAGCCTGAACGTGATTGACAGGCATCATGATGATTAACGTTAGCAACAATAGCCAGCTAAAACCACAATATCGGTATATATTTCACATGCTTGGCAGTAATGTTAGCGTACCTGTCCAATACGAATTTTACCAGCTTGGGCCACGCAAAACCAAACAAAAGTCCCTCCATGTATCAAAGGCCCGGCCTATGTTGATCCTAGTTTTGCCCTTAACATCGGTCACATTCCTGTTTTGCAAGACGGGTTTCACTAGATATGATTTTGTTTTTTTTGTGCTTCCGTGGAGTTTCTGTTGGAGTCTGAGTTGTGAGCTGAAAATAAAGGCACTCAGGAGCGCGAATGACATCACGTCTGTTGGACTTTCCCGGAAAAAACGTCCCGCATTCTTCACATTAAATGCAGTCTACAGGCTGATAGAGGAAACTAAGAAAGTCGTGGAATGTCTAATTTTTTAGGTTAGGTTACAACCTGTTCACACATTGGCAATAAAAAATGATTAAAACACGTTTATACATGTAAAAACTTTGATACAGTCCCTTTACCGCATCATCTGCTGTTATGTGTGTTAAAGTAATGCAGCTGAGTGGCGTGGGGTCAAGCTGTTTCCAAACAATAGATAGTTGTTATGTCAGTGAGCAAAGCACTGAATTTATACCAGTCTTGGATCTTGCCGTTTCACTTACCCTATGATAAATGGATATAATGTCTGTGTTGTGCAGGTGAAGTTTTTGTTCTCGACGACGGAGGGGAGGTGGATCTGGACTTGGGGAACTATGAGCGTTTCCTGGACATCCGTCTTACCAAAGACAACAACCTCACCACTGGAAAGATCTACCAGTCGGTCATCAACAAGGAGAGGAGGGGAGACTACCTGGGCAAGACTGTACAGGGTGAGCGAGTACACGTACTCCAAAACATGGAAGGTTTGGTGCCAATATGTGCGGCACAGCAGCACACTTGTTTGCATTTGTGTTTTTCGGTGTGTCTGCAGAACAGAGAATTTGGCAAGAGCTGTATTCTTCTTCACACACATGTCCAATGAGAAGTGTTGATCGGTTTTACATTACTTTTATTCTGTAAATCTGTTTCCAGTGGTACCCCACATCACAGATGCCATCCAGGAGTGGGTGATGAGGCAGGCCAGGATCTCAGTAGACGACGATGGTGTGGAGCCTGAAGTTTGTGTCATAGAGGTAAGTTGGTCTTGTAGGTACTTGTCTCTGTTCCCTTCAAGCGTGAATTTATGTAAATGGCCAAACAGGGTTTTGAATTCAATACAAAAGAACACTGAAAACGTTCAAAAGTGTCATGTATTTCAACAACTCCCACAGGAAACTCTTACAGTTTTTCTCACTAGCTTTGGCTCAATTCTTGAATGAGAATGATTTTTTTTTTTCATAACAGTAGGCTCAAATCACTGAACAATTATTTTGTTGTTCACAACAGATTTGAATTTCTCATTCATTCAAGCAAATTGGCACGTGTGTGCAATAGAGTAAATACAATTTGCACAACAACCACAAGCACATGTCTAGTTGATCAAAACGGATGAGTTGGTTCGGTGAAACATTCTTTCATTGTCTGAGCCGTCGCATACAAAATGATCCATTCAATAATCAAACTCTGTCAGACATACATGTATATTCCAAAAATATCTATGATATGGTGTTATGTACTTTGAGGAGGTACAATTTGTTTTTTTACTGAACTACTGCAGCTTTTTTCATGTTTTTTTAATTTTTTTGTTATTCATTTATTTTATTGGCGTGGATGTCATTTTGTGGCAAATATTCTGTTCACTGTATATGTCTTTATATGAAAGCTCAAAGGTGAATTTTCTTTTAATAATACATATAAATGCATATCCTGTTGTCTGTGTGTACAGTATTGACTTTTCCCAAGAAACTTTTACATGCTGTTGAAATGGGAATCTAAACAGCTCAGTGCGATACACAATAGCCTTCACGTAGACAAAACTGACATTGACACTGACATTCTGATATCGTAGCCTTCAGTAAACAGTCAGTTTCAGCAAATAAGTAGAACAAACAGAGATTTGCATATAACACACATTTCCAAGGTTGACTGTCATGGAGACAAAAGATCTAAACATTTTGACCAGTATGGCTCACACGATGACAAACAACTTTTCATTTTGGTGACATTGGCCAATTTACTGACATAATAACTAGGTTTTGAAGCATGAATGAAGTGTTCTGGGTGAGTTACTACCTTTTGCAGACATGCAACAGAGTTGTGATGTCCCATCAAACAGTTTTGACATTTGCACTTACAGTTTAGAGAATGCCGAGACTGTTTCAAAAAATGAGCTAAAGCAATTGAGAAAAACTGTAATTGATTGATTGTGATTTGTGAAATTTTTTTAGTGTGTTTAAGAGAAATAGAGGTTTGTTGATCAGCAATGAAACCAAGCATGTTGCCTGAAGCAATAGATCATTGACACCTTTCAGTAAGCAGAGACATTGCTGAACTTAAACAAATGGGTTTGTCAGCGAAGCAGAAAAATGTTATTTTGAAAAAACGAAAAAATCAAGGGATTTCAAATTGATTTGTTGAGGAGAGTCTGTAAAACTATACTCCTATAAGCCTGGCTCTGTTTCCAGCCATAGGAAACAAAGAGTGTACAAAACAAAGTGTTTTATTTACAAAAAAAGGTTGGTTTGACAATATATACTGCAAAACTATATCATCTTTAGTGTATTTGCAGCTGAAACGGGCCAAATCTTCATAAACAGAGTTAAATTATTACCCTGCCTCTGGCAGTTCTTGTCTTATGGCATCAATCAAAACCTGCTCTGACAGTATTATTGGCTCATTACAGCTAATAAAATTCAGTAATTTCTAAGGGCGTGTCAGTTATATAAGGGGCTGAGAACCAACCAAAGTGTTCGTGCATACAGTTCTGTGGTCTAAGCAGGCGTTTTGTGTCAACAGCTGGGAGGCACTGTGGGGGACATTGAGAGCATGCCCTTCATCGAGGCCTTCAGACAGTTCCAGTTCAAGGTGAAGAAGGAGAACTTCTGCAACATCCATGTCAGCCTGGTACCACAGGTATGGGACACTGGTGAACACATGTCACGTAGAATATTACTTTTAACAAGGGTTGTCAAAGTTAATGCGATAATAACGCGTCAACGCAAATTTGTTTTAACGCCCCTAATTTCTTTAAAGCATTAAAGCTGAAGTAGGCGAGATTGGAGCAAATATGATTAAAAAAAAAAAGATATTTTTATAAAACGGTCGCTATATCGTGACAGTAGTACATGAAACAGGTAACCTGAAAAAAATCATGCGCCTCTGTGTCCTCCGGTGCTCCTAACGGCATCTGCAAGATTTAACAGACCGGGGGAAAACAAGCAATCAGAGCTGATCTGAGGTCCGCTGTCCATCTGCTGTCTATGAGAGCCGGCTGTCAATCACTCCGAACTCTGACTGAACGGTCAAACTAGGCAGCGCTGATCAAATATGAATTAATATTATGTTACGTTAATGCCTATTTCTCACCTCAAATGTTTTCAGAATCATCTTGCAGTGCACGATTTAGCTGTAAAATGAGACATGTTTGCCCAATGATGCCAAAAATATACTGCCTACTGTCACTTTAATACAACTTGCGATTTTTAGCTAGAGTGAAGATACTGGTATCATACAAAACCATGTACCAACCATGTCATACTAGCTTGTCACGAAGGAGGATAAATAAGGCCCCAAATTTACGCAAAATTTTGGCGAGAAAAAAACTGGCATGGCCATTTTCAAAGGGGTCCCTTGACCTCTGACCTCAAGATATGTGAATGAAAATGGGTTCTATGGGTACCCACGAGTCTCCCCTTTACAGACATGCCCACTTTATGATAATCACATGCAGTTTGGGGCAAATCATAGTCAAGTCAGCACACTGACAGCTGTTGTACCCTGTTGGGCTCGAGTTTGCCATGTTATGATTTGAGCATATTTTTTATGCTAAATGAGGATTTCTGGACAATATATGTCATTGTTTTGTGTTTGTTAACTAATTTCCATAATTAATATATACATACATTTGCATAAAGCAAGCATATTTGTCCAAACCTATGTTGATGAGGGTATTTATTACGTGACAAATATCCCTTTGAGGTACATTTTGAGCAGGTAAAAAATGGTATTAATTTGCCATGAATCGCGATTAACTATGGACAATCATGTGATTGAATATTTTCATTGATTGAAAGCCCTAGTTTTAATATTTTTGCTGTATTGGTTTTTTTTAATTGAAGGAAAGGGGCTAAACAGTGAAACGCACCACTGGTTTATTTGTCACGCACACATTTAAGCTACAATTTGAGGTGAATTTGCTTTCATGTCCTCAGCCCAAAACCACAGGAGAGCAGAAAACCAAACCGACCCAGAACAGTGTCCGAGAGCTCAGAGGGCTGGGCTTGTCTCCAGATTTGGTGAGTCAGATTATGTTTTGCTTTTATAAACTTGGCACTCCCTCCTGCACCCCAGATATAAGCAGGCAATGCCTCTACTTTGCCTGCATTTGTAGAAATCTATTTATTCATCTCATGGTGTACACAACCAAATCAAATCTGACATATCGGACATAAAATCTAAGGTATTTATCTAGGAACGTTTGAGACTATAATCTTGTCCAGTTGTATAATAAAAATAAAAATCGATTCTTTTCAGATTATGTGCCGCTGTTCATCGCCCCTAGAAACGTCTGTCAAGGAGAAGATCTCCATGTTTTGTCATGTGGAGCCCACACAGGTGAAGTAGTGTGCCTTTTTTTTCTCGAACAAACAACCTCACTTGAAGCTCTATGTGCAGAGCATGCTGCTAACTAAAAGGCCGTGTAAAGGAAATTCAGAGTTTTGTTTCTACACATTATAAATGTTGTAAAATAATTACTGGAAACATGTGCAAAGGCTGTGAACATTGTAGTACTGGATTGTGGAGTTAGACCGTTAAACTGTTTTTGTCCAGTTTTGTGTTCAGGATTTTTTAGGCGGGGCTGAAATTTCAAATGATCTTTTAAAAAACCCAAAGGCAAAAGCTAACATTTATTCATGCTGAACTTGCACAAGTTTTTAGTATTTCTCATTCTGACTTCAAGTATAACAAGTTATACAAAAAATAAAAATGCTGCCTGTTACATAGATAGAAGTGGTAGGCTTAGGCGAGCTGCCTTTTTATTTCTCAGAAACTTGCCAATTTCAAAAATATATTGTGCACAAAATAACACTGTAAAACTGGTATTTTTCAACAAATCACAGGCATTATGTCCCTGACACCGTGACCTAACTGCAGTTTGAGGCTGTTTTGAGCCGAACTTTTGTTAGATGTCCTGGCTGTTAGTGTTTTATTCCTGTCGCCCGCTTTGAAAGCGCCGCAGCAGACGAGGAATGGCTGATTTGTGAAGGTGAAATGAGAAGTTATTTATACGTTAGCTCCACATTTCACTGTAAAAAACTAAATAAGGTGACAGCTGACTGGAGGGAGATCGCCTGAAAGTTTCCTATTTGCTGTTTGTATATTGTATGCTAATTCCAGTAAATTTCATAATATATATATATATATATATATAATATATCCAGTTTCTTGTTTAAAAAGTGCAAACATCGAAAGATAGCAAATACTATTCATCCATCTTGTAAGTGGTTACGTGTACAGTCTGATCTCGAGCGCACAGCTGATAGGTACGTGGTTTGTTTACATAACGCAACGCTTGCTGCTGTTCAATTATTGTTGAATTATTCCTCATTCAACTTGACCTAAGGTTACATTTAATTTTCAATTAATGAAAGTGACATTGTGTGCATTCGGTTCACGAGGCAGTCAGCCGCGATAGAGCCGCTTTTTTAAATTTCACAATCGAATACAGTATCAATTTTCATTAGTTTTGTTTTTTGTTTTCAATTTGAATATATATTCAAATTTAGAATATTTGTTGGCAGCCCTAGTGTGTAGGATTTTTGTCCATCAGTAGCAATATCTACTGCAGGTTCTTTTGTAGGAAAAAAATAATTTTCTTAAATCAATTTTTGTAAGTTGTGAATTGATTCAGAATCTTTGAAGATGAGAATCTCGATTCCTACATGAATCAATTTTTTACCCCACTCCTACTTATGAATCATCTAATGGTGCAATGCATTGGTATAATATTCAAATATAATTTTCAAATATTTGACGGACAATTATATTGTTAATTATACAATTATATTTGGGGCGTCGCTGTAGCTCACCTGGTGGAGCGGGCGCCCCATGTGTCAGGGTTGAGTCTTTGCCGAAGCGGGCCGGGATTCGGGTCATCCCCTCACTCTCCCCCCTGTCATTACTAGCTCTCCCTCACTATCAATAAGAGGCATTAAAAAAAAGCCCAAAAAATAATCTTAAAAAAAAATTATACAATTATATTACATTTATTAACTTAATGTTGATGTAAAAATATTAACACAAAACTGAAATAAGATGTTTTGTAATTGTTTCCAGGTGATCTGTGTCCATGACGTCTCCTCGGTCTACAGAGTGCCCCTGCTGCTGGAGGACCAGGGTGTTGTGAGCTACTTCTGCCAGCGGCTGAGCCTGCCCATCGAGGTGAGGCCCAGGAAGATGCTCTCAAAGTGGAAGGTGATGGCTGACAGGTGAGGAAGTTTGTCTTTGCTGTTAACCTTTTCTAACTGTGTGTCTTGTAAGGAAAATGGGACACAAATCATTTACCTTTACAGTCAGTTTAATCACTCAGGCACTTCTGGGAATTGTGTTACAAACCAAAGCACCAAATGTTCCTCAGTCACTACATCACACTGTGGAGATTAAATCACTGAACATTGAATTGTTCTTTGAGTAGCTGTAAAGTTCTGATTAAATGATGCAGAACAGTTAATCCTCTCCCTCTCTTCTCAGATCTGCTCGTCTCTTGGAGCATGTCTCCATAGCCCTGGTGGGGAAATACACTAAGTTAGCTGACTCCTACACCTCCGTTATCAAGGCCTTAGAGCACTCAGCCCTCGCCATTAATCACAAACTAGAGGTCAAGGTATGGAAACATTTCACATTTTTATGTTTTATATATTGATTTCTGGATTTTTCAACACTGCAGTTTGTGTTGACTATTTGTCACTGAACACTTTTAATACTGACATAATACATTTGCCCATATTTAAACAGCAGTCAGGCTGTCGGCCATGACGTTGATGACTGATCACCTTTGTTATTATTACAGTACATAGACTCTGCAGACCTGGAGGCTACCACTCTGCAAGATGAGCCTGTGAAATATCATGAGGCCTGGCAAAAACTCTGCAGTGCTCAGTGAGTACACAAACTATCAATATCAAGTTTTTTATTATGTGTGCCACATGATGGCAGTAGAGTGCTGTCATCAGTGGTTTATGCAGCTTCATAAAATGGTCAATGACTTGTGTGTTTTATAACATCTTCATGCAACAGTGCAGTGTACTGAGGGGGGAAGTGTATTTGTGAATCCTGTTGCTGTTTTCAAGCTAACAGACGTTTGGAGCATTGTCGTTTTGGATGCATTAGTTTTAAAAGTCTATGATGTAAGCCAGTATTGCCTAATCAGATTATGAGCAATCATTTCTTACCACATATTATCTCACAAAGTTTTGCAAAAAAACAGATCAAACGCATGCTAGATATCAACCTAGGCTAGTAGCCATTAGTATGTTATTGAATTAGCTTACTAGATTGATAGCTGTCCAGAATTTTGCCCCTAAACTTCCTCCAAATATGGAGAGACGGAGGATTTGAATACAGAGATCAGCAGAAAGTAGTTAGTGCCACAGGAAAAATTTTCCCAATGTATATGTGTGAAGAATAAAGAATTGACTCAGATAACTTAGTCTCTCAATTATGTATGTGAATTCACATACATATATATATTGTGTGAATGGAGGTGTATTAATGAATATCCCTTTTTATTGCAAGTTCAGGTTACATCTCCATCATCACCTTAAATTACAGATATGGCTTTGCATAGTACCCTAAAAATCCTAATGTTGTACTAGCAGTAGTCTTTCAAGAGTTGTCCCTGTCTAGTCAAATGATAGATCATGGCAGGTCATTTATAAAATGTATTCTAACTTGTCTTAAATGATACCTCTCCGGCAGTCTTAATAACACTGTTATCAATAATGTGTCTCTCTATACAGGTGTTTGAATTGTGTAATGTTAGCCTCAGTTCATTTTATAAAATGAGTCCAGATTTTCTTTGAGACAGTCACTCTTTCCTTCCTCCTCACAGGGGCGTGTTGGTACCAGGAGGTTTTGGTGTGAGAGGGACAGAAGGCAAGATGCTCGCTATTAACTGGGCGAGGAAGCAGAATAAGCCGTTCCTGGGTAAGAGAGATTCCTTCATCTTCATTATATGAATGTGTTGTCTGTTGCTTAAGATATGAAGGTTAAGTTTGGTTTGCAGCTTCATATTTTTATTACTGTGGACAAAACAACAAAATGAATAGCTACAGTGTCTCTAAAAAGTTATTTGTTGCCTTGGACTTTGTCATGTTTTATTGTTTTACACGGCTGAGAGAGGTATACTATGCAGGATTTCCCTAAACAACACTGTATAGACTCATACAAAAGTAATCCCTCTCAATCATCACGTATGACCTACTAGACCTGTGTGTCTATATCTGCAGAGATCCTGCTCTCTACCTGTATTTTTTTCTTTTGCTGTGTTCGGGCATTTCTGAGCGTCAGCCTTAAGGCATTGGATGTGTAGCCCCTGCGCATCCAAGAGGAAGCTACGAAAATGGCGGACACAGCACCGGAAAAACGCAAATTTAGTGAGGCGAAATGCCAGCTGGGCAAAGCTCGCGTGGGGACGTACATCACCATTTTACATGCAGGCTCTCGAATATATAACGCAAGCTCTTTGTCCCAGATACAAGACAGGGAGGAAAAGAAATCCTCCAACTGTTACTTTAACTTGCTTACTGTACCAATTTGGTGTTCTCTCTTCTAAATAATCCAGCCACGTAGCTATCCATTCATGAAATTAAATCACACACTTTAGGATCCTCCTTACTCCGGGGAGATGTTTGAACATTAATGGTTTGCAAGAGTGGCATTTAACAATGTACGAGACACGCAACAGAAGTAATCCTAGCCAGTCATACTGTAAGCCACAGAACAGCGCATCGCTCATTGCAAATAAATAGAAAATGTTCTAATGATGTAATCCATCAAATCACACTTCAGGATATTCTCTTACGAATTATTGAATTCAGAGTGACAAAAAAACAAAAAACGGCATATGCTCCAAACTATCGTTATTATATCAGCCTTTAAAAATCCACTATCGCTCAACCTCTAATTGATTGCATAATTACTTCCTTTGACACACTTAAATCATCACTGGTGCAGCCCAGAGTATTTAGACGTTGCAGGTTAAGGTCAGTGCCCATCACCTGTATGGCGGCGTCATTCTATGTGGATGATTCTTTGCAACCAGCCCAGGAAGGTTTGTGAAGGGCAAAATAAGTTGAGCAAAATACAGCAAAAATCTTTAAGGAACAGCTGCCACAGTCTGCCAGAGAACTGTGACTTTGGATGAAATTTATTTTCCTGCAAAAACATCAATCTGAAATATAAAGCCAAAGCTACACAGAATGAAGAACATGTATTTGAGTCCAAACCAATTGCGAAAGTGTGGCAAAACTTGAAAATTGCTGTTCTAGAACTATCTCCGTGCAATTTAAAATAGTTTGAGCAATTATCGTGTAAAGACGAATGAGGAAATAAATGCGGTGTTCAGGCGTATAAAGTTGTCGCAGACCCACTTTATCTGTGAATCAAAGCTGAAATTGCTGCCATATGTGAAAAATACAGACCTGAAGGGCATGAATACTTGTGCAATCAGGTACTTGTTGTGTTGTGTTTGTACATAATTTAGATCCATTTGTAGAGACAATAATTTAATTTGACATTAAAGAATCTATTTGTTTTTTGTTGAATATTTTTTATAGGCAATTTACAATCACTTGCAACTGCAGTAATGTTAGTCACTCAAGTGGTTTGCACAGTGGGGATCTTGTTCGGTCTTTTCTTTATTTACAATAGCTCTCATTATGCAATAATCCCGCTGGTCTTGTTTTGTGCAGGAGTATGTTTGGGCATGCAGCTGGCAGTGTGCGAGTTCGCCCGCAATGTTCTCGGATGGGAAGGTGAGTGATTGCGCAGGTCAGCTGGTGTCAAAGCATTTTATTCCCATGGTTTCTAATTTAATGATGAAGGAGGAATAGACTCGATGGGAAGTTGATTTGAGCTCAAATCAGTTTCGTTCATCTTTTTCAGATGCCAACTCTACAGAATTTAATCCAGAATCCAGTCACCCTGTGGTAGGTTATCTTTTTCTTCCCAGATCATATCCCATCATAACAGCAGAGTCTTCACCAGAATGGGTTTAACATCCTATTCGATGTCGACAGGTTATTGAAATGCCAGAGCACAACCCAGGGCAGCTGGGTGGGACTATGAGGTTAGGGAAGAGGCGGACCCTTTTCAAATCCAGCACCAGTGTACTGAGTATGTATCTTTTTCTTGAATTAATGGTCTGCTTTTTGGTCTGTCTAGCTCGTGTTTCTGATGACTGATATTTCATTGTTCTAGGAAAACTGTACGGAGATGTGGAATATGTTGACGAGAGGCACAGGCACAGATTTGAGGTAAAACAACATTTTAAAAGCTTTTTGTCTGGGAGTGCACAACAAACTACAGTAGTCTTATTCTGCTTGAGGCTCCATTTAAATCTTTCCTGTTTTCATCTTTGTGTCCAGATCTAGTGTTGGAAGTATTATAAGATGAACACATTACCTTATTTCTCAAAAAACCTTTCCTGAATCCGTGAACCATTGCTCATTTTAGGTGAACCCTGAGCTGAAGCACCACTTTGAAGAAAAGGGTTTTCAGTTTGTCGGCCAGGATGTGGAAGGAGAGCGAATGGAGGTCATTGAATTGGACGGTGAGTGGAAAGCGTTATTGAAAACAAGCATTCACCTGCTGTTGCTAATGAATGCAACACAGTAAATGGACTACATTTTTGTAGCGCTTTTCTAGTCTTAGCGACCACTCGGAGCGCTTTTACAACACAAGCCAGCATTCACCCATTCTCACACACAGACAAATACACTGGCAGTGGCTCCCACACAGGAGTGATAAACCTGCATACTCACAAGGGAACAATTTGTGGTTCAGTATCTTGCCCAGGGACACTTTCACATGTAGACTGCCGGGGCCAGGGATCGAACCACTGACCTTCTGATTAGTGGACAACCGCTCTACTGAGCCACAGCCGCCCACATGCTGTATATTACCCTAAAGCTTTCACCTGGCTAATCTTCATGATGTACTCTTACCATCTCTACTGTTTCTAAGCAACAAGCAAGCTACAGCAAATATGATTAAAAAGTTATTTTTATAAAACGGTCACTTTATCCTGAGAGTAGTGGTACAAAGGACAGGTAATCTGAGAAAATCATGTGCCTCTGTGTCCTCCGGTGTCCTCCGGTGCTCCTAATGTCATCTGCAAGATTTCACGACCGGAGGAGGAAAACAACCAATCAGAGCTAAGCTGGAAGCGCCATCTCTGAGCAGCTGTCAATCACTCGCGAACTCCGATCAAGCGGTCAAACTAGGCAGCGCTGATCAAATATGAATCAATATTCTGTTACTGTAAGGCCTATTGCTCGCCTCAAATGTTTTCAGAAACATCTTGTAGTGTACTGTTTAGCTGTAAAATGAGAACGTTTGTGACCCGGCAGCCATGTAGAGATCAGTTGAGGAAATACCAAGCACCGCCCCCCAGACAGAGCACAGCCAATAGGAACACTCTCTATCTGAAATGACCTGAGATCGGCCAATAATCTCCCGTCACGGGCTAGATTTTTTAAAAGCCTGCAAACAGAGCCATGTGGAGTTGCAGGAGTCTAGTTATCTCTCAGAGCACTTGAATTACAATATGCTGAAAGGTTATTATGAAGTTTTTGGCTAATGATGCACAAAAACATTCTGCGTACTGCAGGTTTAACTCCTGTACTGTGACCTATCTCACAGTGAAAGGGAATATTTGAGCGGTGTACAGTTACAAGAGGGATTTAAATCAAATTTTGCACCGTCAAACTCCAGAGAACTGTTGGCTCCATACACACCTCTCTCACCTGTTGTTAGATCAGGATGAGGACGAGGGAGAGATGAGAGATTTTCAACCATCTGGTACTGCAGCGCAGGCATGCAGATGAACGGTGCCCGGAGCCCCCTGCTCGCCTGCCAGCAAAAGTCCGCAGGTCATTTCGCGTTCATCCGGTGGTCCTATTGCCGTTCATCTGCATGTACTGCCTGTGCTGCAGTGACAGAGAGACGGCTGAAAATCAGCAAAGCTTCCCTTGAATGAATTAGACCTCAGCCACATTGTTTTGGAAATGAAAACAATGATTTTGCATCTCTGCGTCTCATTTGATTGGATGAGTTTTTGTAAACACCCCTGAGTACAGGATGAGTTATCAAACATTTGAAACCGTTTACATGAAGAGGATTACAGGGATTTTGATCAGATTTTGATGTAAAAATACTCTGATACAGATTTTTTATTTATTTATTTATTTATTTTTTTACATATATTTAGCATATACTTACTTACTTAGTCCTTACAAGGACTAAGGATCTCCACTCATCTCTATTGTTTGCTTTCTTCTCAATGCTGTTCCAGCTGTATCCTCTCGTCTTCATTTCTCCTTCGATGGTTCGCCTCCAGGTTGTTTTGGGCCTCCCTCTTTTGCGTTTTCCCTCTGGTGTCCAACGCAATGCCACTTTTGTCATGTCATCAGATGGTTTCCTTAATACATGTCCAAGCCATCTCCATCATCTTCTTATCAATATTGTTTCCATGTCCAAGCACCCTGTCGTTTTGTGTAGTTCATGGTTTCTAATCTTCCTAGGCCAGAATATCCTCATGATCTTTCCGAGGCGGGTATTGTGAAAGCTGGAATATTTGGCATATGACAAAAAATGTATTTTCATTTCATGGGCACTTTCAATATGTTAGCCATGTGTTTTATACAAGTCACATGCTAACTGTGGTATACTCTATGTTGCATAATGTTGTGTAGGAGGTTAATCTGTCTGGGTCTTTATTGTTTCAGATCATTGTTACTTCGTAGGAGTGCAGTACCATCCAGAGTTCACCTCGAGACCCATCAAACCTTCTCCTCCATACTTTGGTCTCCTGCTGGCTGCTGCAGGAAAACTCCAGGGCTTCCTGGCCAAGAACTGTCGCCTCTCTCCACGGTAAGCTCTGACACGGCCATGAGTTATGCAAATGTTATTTGGTGGAAGTTTATGAAGAAATTACTGTATGATGCTGCAGCAGGTCATAGTTTAGATCTAACTATTCTCTGACATTTGTTTTTTCTACAATTTTGCAATTAATTTAACTTTGAAGTATCATTTCAATGCTTTATATACATGTTTTTTCTTTCTCTCTGCACTGGCTAATTCAATTTAAAAGTGGTTCTTTTGGAGTGGCATGAAATCACATTTAAAGTCATGGAATAAATTTTTCATATTTAATCTGTTAACTGACATTTATGCTGATTGGCTAAAATCAAATACCTTACCTGTGATTGGGACATTACATATATGAGGCAGCAATTGCTACCATAGTGTATCAAGTAAAGACATTACATCTGTGTTTTTATTAAGCCCTTTACACGATACTGTTATATTGTTGGCATTTTTATGCGTCATTGAATTTACTCAAATGTAGTTGACTTGTCAACCCCAATGGAAATTTACAAGCATATCTTTTATTCTGTGTCATAATCTACTCTCTTGCAGTTAGTTTACAATGACACTATATCATCATTGCAACCTGCAATCACAATAAAGCAATCCCTGTCAGATATTACTGCTATAAACCTCACTTTATGTATTCATCTTCCGTTGCAGGGACACGTACAGCGGCAGCAGCTCCCCTGAAGAAGACATCCCTGAGCTCAAGTTCCCATCATTGTCCTGAGACTAAAGCACATGTAGCTGTTGTGTTTGTGAGTCACTCCTGCAGATAAACGCAAGGCCGGTCTGCTCTTAACTGATGCCGCAAAAACATTTTTTACATTCATAAGGGTACAATATGTTGCTACTGTAGCTATTTATACTCTAGATATATTAAGTCTTCTTCTTATTCTTGATTGTGTAAAGGGGAAGGGACGTCTTGCCGTTGCAATTTTCAAATCTTACTCGGTGAAAAAAGGCTTTATTTTATATATATATTTATTTTTTGCTGGAAAGACTAACCAGGACGGTTCTGGTGAGTTTTATATAATTTCTGTCGAGTTGAATGAAGTGTTACACGATGCTAGAACAGCTGATCCCCCAGCCGAAACTATGCCAGCAGGGAGGGGGGAAGTGGGGTGCGCGCTGCGTAGGGTGACCAGATCCCAACAAACCAAATGTGTTACAAAGAGTATGTTTGTGTGGGACAAGTTACCAAGGCTGAGAGGTAGTCTACAATTTTGATATAATGTCTATCTAGCCTAAATAATAAACATTTCTATTCTGCCCCTTATCTTGTAACATCTCTATGCTTTGCCCGAATGCATCCATAGATCGGCACATCTCTTTTTGAGCCACGTTTCTTGTGAGACTCACATGAACTGTGTCGCTTCATGTCGCATTCTGCCCTGTGTGAAATTGAAAAATTCCCCAAAAACTCTGAGAAACGCCTTCCACCAGCTTATTAGTAGTTTCACAGTCTGTGTTGTAGCTGCTCTTCCTTTTCTTTGTGGTAGTTTCCTTCATATTCCGCCTAAATCTGCATAGCTTGTGACTTTGCGGTGACTCGCAATATTCTGACGGCAAACACAGCCTCATGATGACAGCCTACCCTGTTTTCTTCACAGCCATTGAATAATAGCCATATTTTAAAAAAGCGTCTGTCCTGCAGTGGTTTGACTTTTGAAAACTAGAGCCAATGAAAATGTGGGATATTTTTTCAATATGTGGGACAAGGGATACAAATGCTGTGCGAAGTGGGACACCTGGTCACCCTAGCGCCATGTGCACAAATACAGACACACACTCCTGCACGAATATACAGTATAGGCAATCGCCGGTTGTTTGACTGACGACGGCCGGTTGGAAAATTTTAACATATTGCCCAACCTGTATTGAGTATTAGAAACTTGTGACTAGCTCAGAAAATCAGATCAGTTTGCAGCAGTGACCGAGTCAGGGTCTGGGCAATCAGGTTTCTTGTTGGTATAGCCGTCCCGCAAATCAATCCTAAGAAACATTATGACTTTGCACAGTTGTTTGCAACTTGTATTGCAAAAATTGTGCCTTTTTATCATGACAATTAGACATATCGGTGATGCATTTACTTCTTTGAAAACTGTTTTATTGTCTGTCTTACACTTTTATTTTATGTATTGATGTGTTTCTCTTTTTAGGTTTAATACCAGCTTACATAACTCATTCAGGGGTACTACACAAAAGTGAGTAAGCTACATGCCACTCTGGTTTCAAATCATCTTGCACAATTATATGGAGTGAACATGCAAAACCGTACGAGTATGAGATTAAACTGGATCACTAAGGTGGTGACTGTGGGGTATATATATGATTTTCTTTTTTTTTTGTCGTAATAAGGTGAATTGCTTAGGCGTCAGTCAATATCACAAGGACAATGGGTTTTAATTTCTTCATGAAAGTTGTAATGGATTATGCACTTTGGGGTGTTGGTACTTAAGTTTTTATGCCTTAAACCTGAACTCACCAGTTCTGCTCGCATGACTTTTATGTTTGAGACCTTTTGCCTGCTGACATCAACAAACAGTTTTTAACTCCATTACCTTTTACTGCCATATCTGACCCAGAAGTTCCTAAAATGAATTATACTGATGCACAGTCCTCTGACAATCCGGCAAGCTGAAAGTGACCCTTCAGTGAGTCAGCAGTATTAACTGAAAAAGAAAGCTCGGCATATGAAAACTGATGTCTTCAAAACTGAAAGGCAAAACTTGCAACTAGCATCAAGCTTCCATGTTACATTTTCACTTGGTTATTATCACATAGTTCAATCATTGATGTCTCTGCCTTCATTTCTCTGTTGGTGACCCAAATGTATGGAGAAAAAAATGCAGTATTTTTATATTTATGAAGTTCAGATGCATGTGTGATGCGATATGTGTGTTTATTCTGAATAAATATATTTGTATCCCTCTTTACAAACTGGCCTTTATTCTAGTGAACCTGAGAATCAGCAAGTTCTGCTTTTTACCAGCAAATGTGAGACACTTGAGATTTTAAATCAAAACTGTAAAAGGACGTGCATTGATACTCGCACGTCTTAAAGGAACAGTATGTAGGACTGACAGCTAGCGTTTAAAATGGGTAACAGCAGTCCAAATTCAAAACATTGGAGCTGTCGCCAGTGTGACTGATAGCAGTTAGCGCACGTTTTCGCAATTTGGGGGTTACTTTCTAGACACGACAGCGTTCGCCTATGGCCAGCAGTAGTCAGAATCACTTCACCGTGTCTCAAATACTTGTTGCCTTGATAACTCAGCTGCACACGGACCACAGAGAGATGTGCCGAGGCTTCTCAGGTCGGGTAGAATCTAACGTTATCTCTGTAGATCCAGTCCGTTTGCTTGCTTCCATGGCTGTAGAAGGCTGTTTGCGGGCCAGTTTCATATGTGACAAGACAAAAACAAAAACAGACCGGATGGGAATGGAAATTTCAAAGGAGAACATACTGGCTGTAGCATTGTTTTCAGAGAAGCCAGTATTTCCACTTAGCATGTTTTAATGTTATGTTAAAGTTAATCTCTGACATATCATGGTCATTTTATGATTTATTACAGTAAATATATTACATATTGCTCCTTTTAAAGAGACTGAAAAAGCTTTGTCTTCACTGATCGCACTATTTTCAGTGTTGTTTGGTATTTCTTCACTTGAAACTGCTGGTGTATTTACTGAATTTATATACAAAACTAAAAGTCTAAAGTGCTCTAGCAGTCCCTAGAGGCTGTTGCACACCCCAATATGAAAAGGTTGCAGCTGATGTTTTGACAAACCTTTTAAAAGAACCAGAACACAATTACTTAGATTTAGTTAATTGAGCTTTTTAAACCTGGTTTTTAGTCATGTTTAAAAAACTCAATCAATTTGGGAGTGATATCTTTTCTTTTCTTGTCTTTTTTGTTCTCTAATGTTTATATTTGGACCACAGATTGTGCCTTTAACCCATTTGTGCCCACAACTGAAAATTTGACTTTCCTTTGGAAGTGTTCTCTGGGATTGCCTAAGCACAAATATGAAGAAATTTAGCTGAAAAGAGAGTTTTTCTTATTATACTATATCTAGTATTTGGGCACATGGGACTACTGTTTTTGCAATAGACTCCATTATATTTATAAAAAAAAAAAAAAAAACTCATAACAAGTTGAATATCAAATATATGTAATATATGTACACATCTGCAGTGTAAATTTGATAAACAATTTTAGCCATTTTAGCTCATTTTTCAAAAATCCTGACTATTAATCATGTGATTTTTCATGTGATCTAAAAATGTCAAAGTTGCACTGTTAGTCTCTTGCCCAAAGTATATGCGTAGCAAAGTTCAAGACATTTGACCAAGCCAAATGCTGTGGCAAGTGGGTTAATGACACTTATGTTCAATACTAAAATAGCCACAATGACTAGATTAAAGTAAGCACACATGTAGTCATTACTAAAAAAAAATAGCATGAAATCTAAACAAACCTATTGTAGAAAAAGGAATTGCATATTCTGAGCCGTTCATAGTGTTTCCCCAGTGATAAAGCAGTATTGTTATCAACTTCCCTTTTTTAGGTGGCAGTGTTCACTCTACAGACAAGACCATAAAGTTTTGTAGGCAAACAGCTGCCCACCCTCACTGTCTGATTGTTAATGATGACATGTAGTTACATGAGCTGGAAACTACATGGTCTGCCTTGATATGGTAAAAAAAATCCCAACTACTACTTCCTTATAATTCCCCCCTTTTCCTCCCACATCGGTCCCTCCCATGCCACCACAGCCCTCCCCGTGTCCTTGTGCAGCCCCGCCTTTTGTCAAGTATCAACAGGCAAACTTTAGTAGTCCACACCCCTGCACAGCACTCACTCATGCACATACTCACAGTAGCAGCCGAGAACTGCAGCTGTACTGGGACCTACTCTGAGGGACGGATTTCTCCTCCATACCTGCTTTTGAAGATGTTTTGCTGAACCACCATGGGAATGAGACTGAGACTTGTGCCGCAGCCATCAACTGCATAGGAGTCTGGGATGACTGTCAACACAGACTGCTCTACTGATTGTGAGATTTAAAAGGAGTGGCTGCTGTTTCTCAACATTTGGAGCGTCAAAGATAGGCAAGCAACTGGTGGGAAGCTGATGTGGGATTGCTACTCTCTTACAGGTATCATCTCTTTTTTTTAATCTTTCCCCAACCCCCATTGTACCATCTAGACTACTCAATATATTCCTCCTCAACCATTCCTAACTTTTCTTTCATAATTCCTGCTGCATATATCTTATTTGTTTTCCACAACTTCTATACATCTATGTATCCCACTCACTGTCATCCCTCTCTTCCACTACCAGGCAGCAACAATGGACCTGACTTTGTGGCAGTACCAGTTCCGGATCATCATGCTGGGGGACTCCACAGTGGGCAAGTCCTCCTTGCTGAAGCGCTACACTGAAGACTTGTTCCTGGAGTCCATCAACCAGACGGTGGGGGTAGACTTCTACGTTCACTTCCTGGAGGTGGAGCCGGGGGTCCGAGTCAAGCTGCAGTTCTGGGACACGGCTGGACAGGAGAGGTTCAGGTGAGGATGCACCAGTAGCCTCGTAGCACTATAAAGACAGTCCTTGAGAAAATTCAAGAAAAAACTCCCCTGCATGCAAATACACTATGCAAATACACTACCACTGGTTCTTCATTCCCACCGGAGCTGTTCCATCAGTGTTTGCTTTCAGCTACGGTTGTGTATCCGCCCTGTCACCCTCACAAGATCAGTGTGCAGTGTGTACAGAGATGCAGTAAGTGTAATACTTAAAAGTTGAAAGGGCGTTATTCTTCATGCTCAGCATATTTAATGAAGAAAAAAAATTTCATTCTGTCTCTAAATTCATTATATCAGTTCTCCAGTTGAATGGACCGCAGCAAATTGCAAACCGTGGCTGTTTGTGTTTACCTCCTCTCTGCATGGCATCTGTAGCCTGCTAATCCCCACCTGAGTCAGCAAAAAAACTCCGCCAGATCAGGTTTGGTTTCACGCAGAAGTAATGCAGAAGTAAGTTCTTACCAACTGGCTTGCTGGGAGAACCGTTTACCAAGCCTGACTCATGGGGGAAACTACTGTAAATGCCTCTTGACGACTTCATGATAAGATTGAGGAGAAACACAGTGGTTATCAATTTCTAACAAAGAAACAGAGACTCTGTCAATCAGCTTATCTAAAAAGCGCTCAACTCAAACAGTCCAGAGAATCAGCTGATTATTTGCTCACTGGAACAGGAAATAAGTTGGTAGCAAAGTCTGAACTCTGCACAACCCAGTGAGGGCTTTGTGAGGTGTTCATGTGTTGAAATTCCAACCTCCTCCCGTGTTTCTTTATGTTTTCACCCCGTGTCTCTCTCCTTTCCTCAGGTCAGTGACCCGTTCTTATTACCGCAACTCGGTCGGAGGCCTGCTGGTGTTTGACATGACCAGCCAAGCCTCCTTTGACCACATTAAGGAGTGGCATGCTGAGGTGTGCGAGCGAGTGCAGCCGTACAAGGTTCTGTTCGTCCTGGTGGGACAAAAGAGTGACCGAGACTCTGAGGGTGAGAGGGTGGTGAGTCGGGAGGAGGCGGAGAAGCTGGCCGGCGAGCTGGGGGTGCCCTACGTGGAGGCCTCCGCCAAGACGGGTCAGAACGTGAAGGACACCTTTGAGCTGCTCGCCCGGCGGGTCTACCAGGGTCTGCTGAGTGGAGAGGTAGAGGTGCAGGAGGGCTGGGATGGAGTGAAGTGCTCCGTACCACATGCGCTGACGTTGCATAGAGCCAGCCAGGCGCAGGCCTCCAAGGACAAGAAGAAGAAGTGTTGTGCTTAAACTGTGGACTGGTGGTTGTCACCTATAACGCACACATGTTACCGTAGAACCAAAACTGGCCCCCAGGAAGTGGGGATCTGTGGGAGAAAACATTTTGTGACTTTATGTACAATACTAACTGAAATGGGTTAAGATTTAACTTTAGAAATAAAGGTGTGTAACTGATATTTTTTAGCTTACAATGGCGGCAAGGCAATATCGGTTGGCTGTTTGGACTACCACCACTTTGGATCGGACTGAAATACCTAAAAACTATTGGATGGATTGCTATGACATTTTGCACAGACATTCATTGTCTCCCCAAGGATCATTTCCTACTGACTTTGGTAATCCCCTGACTTTTCATCTGGCACAAACAGCAGATTGCTGTGAATTTGTTCCGAGTTTTCCCTTTACTTTTAATCTAGCACCATCAACAGGTCAACATTTCAATTTGCCCAATAGTTTGGTTTATGAAATCTAATGAAATTCCCATGTATCATAGCTGTACTTTGTTTAGTGCTAATTGACAAATGTTGGCATACTAACAGGCTAAACGAAGATAGTGAACATGGTAAATATATATTACCTGCTAAACATCAGCGTGTTAGCATTGTCAATGCAAGCATGTTAGCGTTTAGCGCACAAAGTGTGCCTTAAGCTGCTAGCGTAGCTGTAAACGCTTACTCTTGTTTAATTGCAAAATCTGTAGCTTCTTCTATTTATAGGGCTTTTAAAAAAGTGACGGAGAGGTCCATGCTCTCTTGTGTGAGATGCTAGGCCCACAGCGGATCAGACTAACATGGACTGATGTGGTCATTGCTTATCTCAGTTCAAAAGGGCAAGGGTCGTAATGATGACATATTGAGCCAAAGCCATTGGTGCAAGATGAGACTGAGTGGCCATTGTATTCAATCTACAACGATTACATCTTCTCTCCTATTGATTTTTTGGACCTACAGTACAGAGGAAACGTGGTTGTCAACCTTGGGTCTCCTGCAATATATCTGAGGGGTCGCAAGAAGATTAAGAAAGAAAATTTGTAGTTAGGTTACAATTTGTTTTCATTTTTTTTCTTCTTTTTGCTTGTGAAATACTTGGTATTTTTATCTTCCGCTGAGACAACAATTGATCTTTAGCTCATGTCCACACTAAGGTATTAACTTGTAGTGAGGGGTTGCCAATAGGCATTGGTTTATTTTGATATTTATTTTGGAGGGAAAACGGGAACAACTGTACAAGGACCTGCTGCTTTTTCCTCAGAACCCATTTCTGCACATAAATCTGTGATCTAGTCTATGTTGCTCGTTCTGTCGATGATTGGCAGCAGTTAAGGTGTTATTCGGTGCCCTGGTTGAGATTAGAGACGTCCCCCCCCACCCGTGACTCTGTGAATTAATGCTTTGTTTGGGCTTGAGTAGTTGTCTGGAAAAGGCTTTGTTGCATCACTAATAATTGCACAGCATGCTGAAAGTGAGCGATTGTTTTCAGGTGCTGTTGTTGAAATTAATTAAATCAAAACAACTCTAGGGTGCCTTTGGATATTGTTCTTTTGAAATGTTGTGAGAGGTTTCCATAGCAATTACTGTCCATCTGGCTGATGAACGGCCTCCTGTGTTTCTGCAGCCAATTTATTTTGCTACTAAAAGACACCCAGATTAAAGACGATCACTGACACAGTGTTGTGTCTGTATACTGGTTTGTGTCCTTAGTTCTCTGTAAATATACAGCAAGTGAAGTGATTTTACATTAGTTACAAGCTAAAAGCCTATCCCTAAACACAAATATAACACTTTCCTATGTATGTAGAACACTTGATTAATGTTTTAACGCTCAGGCAATAGATGCCATACTCCAAAATGTCTCCTTTTTTGATAACAGATCAGTCATTTATTTATTTTTCAATCTGACATTGTGAAAGTCAACATCTGAGCACCATTTCTATCATTATTTTGATGCAATTTGCTGAAATAGACCAAAGTAAAAATAAAATGTACATGGATGGTTGAAATAAAAGTTAATGTAATAAAACCTACAGTCAGTAACAATACACAACAGCACATACATGTCTAACAACAGAGGCAAAGAATTTACTGCTTGTAGCCACCATTTGCAGTAGGAATTTGGTACTATAGACCCTCTATTTATTAAGAAAAACCTAACAGCATTGTGTGAGTAGAGTGGGTAAACAGGGGGGCTATAATCTCTTACATACTCAACGGTTATGATTATCTATTATTGGCAAGATCACACCAAACATCATTTTAAACATTCACATCCAAATGCTCTAGAGTATCAAAAGGCCAACCGGATACAGCAGTGGTCATCATCCAAAAAAAGTATTCCAGTAAATGTTTATTGACAAAAATGCAATGAATAGCGCTCTGCCAGGCTTAGCTTAATGGCAACAAAACAGAATCAGAGACAAGAATTACATTATTGTGTGATGGTGCTGGCAAAACACTCAAAAGTTAGGTAGACATAACAATGAAACACTATCTAATGTCTAATGAAAATAAAAACACCCAAACCATCTCTTTCTTCCTCAATAGTCCAAAAAAAATCCCGACTGAAAAGGAAAAAAAAAACTAACAAAAAGAAAGAAGACAATACACAGAGTGGGTACAACGTATCGGTGTACAGGCTTGCTACTTTTTGGTTGTCTTGCGGATCAGCGCCATTCTCTGAAATGAAAACAAATGAAAAACAGTTAAGCCCACCGTGCGTGTTCAGTAGAATATAATAGAACAAATCAATAATATGGACAAATATTCTAATACGCCCAACATAAACAAAGCCTCCTGTTTCTCACCTGTTTGTGAGCCTCTGTGGTGCACGCCTTCTTGAACGGCCGGATCTCATCTGAGCCGTAACCGGGAATCCACATGTTCCACTGGCGCTCTGAGAAAAGCAATACACCATGTTAGCAGGACACTGGCTGTACAGACTACTCAGGACTTCCATTTCCAACACTTAATAATTACAGTATAACAAGGACATTTGCTATCAGGGCCATCATTTCTTTGCACATAACTCAGTCTAACAGCTTAGTGTCACACTCCCAAGATCTAATTTCCAACTAGAAGGGCACTCTGAGAGCACAGGTCTCCACCAAGGCCGAATGCCCTATCTCGCAATGTTAA
The DNA here is from genome assembly GCA_916700685.1 of Adelosebastes latens. Classification (NCBI taxonomy): domain Eukaryota; kingdom Metazoa; phylum Chordata; class Actinopteri; order Perciformes; family Sebastidae; genus Adelosebastes; species Adelosebastes latens. Next base: position 21,489 of record CAKAKR010066500.1, on the reverse strand, counting down.
CGAAAGGGGGAAATTATGTGTGTATCTGCCCCGTGATTCAGATCTGCTCCAAAATGTAATTCCTCACGCTACACCCTTCAACCATCATGAAAATCAGGCCAGTAGTTTTTCCATAGTCCTGCTGACAAACAAACCGAAAACACAATCTCCTTGGCGGAGGTAAAAAAGTTGTTAATAATGTTGTTAAACTTCTGCAACTGCCTTGCCTATCTTTACACTGTGACATTCTGTGTGTACTTTAAAACTGAACACTGCAAAGCAGAGATGGCAATTTACCTGCCAGTGATTTGGTTGCCATGTTACCCTAAAACTGTCTATTTCTCAGGAAGCTCTTCCGACTGTGAATGTTTGCAATCGCTCAAGGAGATGAGCACAAATTACTTTCACTAAAGGGCAGAGCACACTTTTTGTGGCATAAAGATCTTTGTCTTTGTATTTTCTCGACAGCCCGTGGATCCACGAAGGCTTCCCTTTACGATGACAACTGTTGGAAGTTTTTGTAAAATTCAAAAAGAATGAATCTGCACCCTTCAATTATCACGAATGTAAGTAACTGTCATATTTGAACAGAAATATCGTTATGGAACTTTGGGTTAAGAAATGAATGATTCACATCAAATTGACATGGTATATGGGGCATCATTTTGATACAAGTCCTGAGACAATCATTTTGCTTAAGTAATTATCCACCAGTCACTACATATCATAGATACTTGAGATTTTTTTCTGTGTCACACTAAACCCACCCTTGTAAAAATATGAGTTGTTATAACCCTGCAAAAAAGCCACCAGCAACTTACCAAGATGTAATTGAACGTCCTTCACCTCCAAGGTGTTGGACTTGCGATGGCGAGCCAGTTGACAGGCCGCGGTCACTACACTCTCTATAAAGTCATCTGCAATTTGCAGCAGCATCTGAGAAGAGACGGGCATTTTGAAAACCATCAATCGTGCTCATAAAAAGAAAGCAGCATTCCACAACGATTGTACAAGTCCCTCATATTTTCAGCTGCTCACACTATTTTTCATGCAGCCAGGCTTTCAATAGAATAACATTTCCAAATGATGGATGTGGCAGTAGGTTAGGAGAACTGTAGCGCAACAAGAGCTGGTAAAATGAAAATCCCACTGCTGCTTATGTTTACAATTCAAAATCTGAGTACAGAGTTAATTTGAAACTGCAATTAAAGCCAGTGACGCACCTCCTCGACATCCTCGTCCAGCTGCTCATTCGGATCGATCTCTCTCACCAGGTCCTGCAGCTTCTTCTTACTGAGCACCTGGAGAGAAAACAGATGTATCCATTCACAAAACAGTACAGGTGTGTTCCCTTTATAGAAGTCTAATGATGGCACTAATTGCAAAAATGACAACAGGGCACCCATTAGACTTCTGACATTTAAAATCAAGAACCACAAAATGGGTTATGGGGCTAAAACTTGAGTTTGACACTGATATTTATAAACGACATGATGACATATTGAGTCATACATGTGAAAACAAAACATGCAAAATATAATACAGTTCCAAAAATCAACCACATCGTATAATCTGTCACTGTAATTGTTTGAGGGGGGACTATCCTACTCTTTGGGTAGCTCTGATGTTGTGGAGAATTAGTTCTTCTTTCCAAAGATTTAATGGTGAATGTCATAAAGACATAAAGAAAATGTTTGTGTGAGAAAAGAATCGTTTATAGAATCAGAATCTATATACAGATGCTGGTGCAGCAATGTCTTTGGTTTTGGTGAATTAAAAACAATTGACTGACCTGAGATCCCTCCGGACTACTTCTGCCAGCAGGGCCAGGGGTTCCAACCTTCACTGCTGTTGCTGTGCTGTTAGCCATGCTGGTGGCCACAGGAGGAAAAGTGGAGGGACTCTGTGGAGTTTCACTGGAGGCAAAACTGTTGTGTGGTATGTGTCAGAGTCCTGAGTGACAGTCCAAGATAGATGTGATAGATTATCGTTTACAGGGACCACCTCCGTAAATCTGGGGGAAACAGTCAGGTAAGTAAACAAAGTAAGCATCACAGAAGCAATAGGTTGATATAAACATGCTTCATAACCTGGACGAAAAAAGCAGTTTATTAGTATTAGCCTTAATTGTTGTGTGTAATGTGTTTCACATGTTTACTCATTTTGTTTTGTTGTGATGTATTATTATATTTAATTTTCTGTTTTTCCTCCCTGTTTTAGTTAATTGCAGTACTGATTTTTTAATCTTTCCCCCCATGTTTGCTGTCCCAAAAGCTCGGACAAAGATTGGGGAAAGGGCTTTTACATATTCTGCACCCTCAGCCTGGAATTTGCTCCAAAATGACCTAAAAATCAAGGAGCTGGTATCATTAAACATTTTTAAATCTAAAATGAAGGCTTTAGAAGCAGACTCTATGGCATGCCAATCTTGTTAGCCCCCTTGTTTTACAGCTGACTCCCAGAAAAGATCCTTTTTGTCCCCCCATTTGTCTTTAGATAGTTTTCTTTTAATGCAAATTTTAGTGCTTTTGTGAATTGTATTTTATCTCTATTTGTGTCTGTGTCTGCAACTTTGTGTTCTTGCTGCTGACCGTCTTGGCCAGGTCTCCCTTAGAAAAGAGGTTTCTTAATATCAATGGGACTAACCTGGTTAAATAAAGGTTAAATAAATAAAAAAATAAAATAAATGTAAAGCACTTTGTAGCTTTGAACCGTGCAGTATAGTAATTGTTAGTAGTAGAAGTAAAACAAGTGAGCATCACAGAAGCAATAGGTTGATAAACATGCTTCATAACCTGCTTGAAAAAGCAGTTTATTAGTATTAGCCTTAATTGTTGTGTGTAAAATTTCATCTGCTTGATTTCTTTACTCATTTTATTTTGTTGTGGTGTATTATTATTATTTTATTTAATTGTAGTACTGATTTTTTAATCTCCCCCCTCATGTAAAGCACTTTGTAGCTTTAACCGGTGCAGTATAGTAGTTGTTGCCTCTCATTAGCTACAAGACACATGCAGCAACTTAGCCGTCAACAAAACGCTTTAGGATCTCCTCACAATATTAAACGAGTTAGCAAAATAACACCACACTCCTTAAATAATAAGACCACACAGGTAACTATTGAGCGCCTTTGCAGCTTCATCAAATAAAGCAAAACCAGTGAAACACCGACGCTAACATCACGTTATGTGCTAAAAACAATAGCAGCTAACAAGCTCTGAGTTTAGCCGGACAGGCTAACAGTAGCAGCTAATCTAGCTTTATGCCTGGTTCATCCTACAATTACGCGTTAAATATATAACTTACCCAATAAAACAAACACTATCTGTCCATGTTTCGGCGTCGTTGCGACGACAATGAGTGAGTTTGATACAGAAATATATTCCTGAAGCTTCCTTCTGCTCAGCTAGAAACAAATGAGCGAGGTTATCTTTCACTACTTCCGCTTTGTTTATGTCTATTTCCGGTGGCAACATGTCGCCTCTCTGCTGCCACCTGATGGAGAGTTGGGGGAACTACATGAAGGAGTCAACATGACATGGAAATAAATAAATAAATAAAATGCATTTTTTTTCTGGTAACTAATCACAATGCTTTGAAAAATATTTTATAAAATATGAAATATTTATTTATATACACATATACATAAAGTACACCAATAGGCAAACAAGCTCTATGATGGCAGGTGTAGTTCATCCAAAACACCAGCATGATAAAAACAATTCACAATTTGATAAAGTACATAACAACAGTAATACAAATATCTAAATATCTAAATATCAAACATGTTATTTATAAAACAGTATGTCATATTCATCATCACATGTGACAGAAAATCCAATCATTCCATATGATTCTGTCTATTCATGTTGTTATCAATAACCTGCATGTGTAATGTCTGTCCACATGCAGCCACTCTGCTCATTAAAGGGCCAACCCAGCCGGTCCTGGAGGGAGACAGCATCACACTGGAGTGTCTGTACTCAGACTCTGAACGCAACATCAGCCAGGTCCATTTCGAGGTCTTCTCCCAGGTGAGCCATGCGAACAAAATGGGAGGAAATAGAGGAAAAGGTCAGGCCCCCTCTCACCATTATTCATGTTTGCTTACAACACTGCAGTGTTGGTAAGAAAGGCCAAAGTGCTCGAGTGGTTTGTCATTGTTTGAATTATTAATGGATTTAATACTTCTTGTAGTGAAAAAAAATGGTTTTACATACAGGCTGATACTCAACATCATGACATGACGTTCTTTAATGTTAAGTAGGCAATACAATACCTCCAAACCATCTATTTTTTTTTTATTTTTTTTTTTTAAATGAATGTGGTTTATTATTCCAAATAAAGTCATAGAAAGAAGTTAATATCCTTAGCAGTGATGGAAATTTACATAAGGAGATAATACAGTACAGACAAAGTGGGAGAGAGACCCTCTGCCTTAGAAAAATACTCTCCAGAGAATAGAGAGGTTTGCACTCGCAGCCAATGGCAAGGCAAGGCAGCTTTATTTGTATAGCACATTTCAAAGTGCTTTACATAAACATTCAAGAACATTGCGACAAAGTGCAAAAGAACATTAAGACATAATTAAAACAGTTATAAAAAGATAAAAACATTAAAGATTAGAAAATAAAAACAAGCTCAAAATAAAAGCTAGGATAGAAGATAAAATAGAATATAACACACAAGAGTAAAAGCTCTAGTGCAGTATAAGATCATTATTTGGTTTGATAAAAGGCAGCAACAAACAGGAAAGTTTTAAGCTTTGATATAAAAGAACTCAGAGTTGTAGCGGTCCTGCAGTTTTCTGGGAGCTTGTTCCAAATATTTGGTGCATAAAAACTGAACGCTGCTTCTGCATGTTTAGTTCTGACTCTGGGGACACTAAGCAGACCTGATCCAGATGAACCTGAGAGGTCTGGATGGTTCATAAAATAGCAGAAGTTCAGAAATGTATTTTGGCCCTAAACCATTTAGTGCTTTGTAAACCAGCAGGAGTATTTTGAAATCATTTCTCTGAGACAGGGAGCCAGTATAGAGACCTCAGAACTGGACTGTTGTCCTGTTAACAATGGTTAGATATAGTTTAAGTATTTATATACATAAATATAGATGGAGAGATATCTCTCTATCTATCTCAGTGAAAGTGAAAAACTAATATTTTAGAGGGTCTGTGTCACTCAGTGAGTCTAAAGATGACTCAGCAAGCGTCCAGTAAACACACTGTGAGACGCTGTCTGACAGACTGAATCTCTTTCTCTTCAGCTCTGGTTAACAGTTAATCAATCAAAGGTCAAAGCCAGTGAAGCGTTAAATGTTTGCTTTTTCAGCGTTACATATCACAAGGGGAAATTGCAAAGCTCTGCGGTTAACATGTCGAGACTGCTTTGAAATCCTGTTGAACTTCGTAGGGAAAAACACTGACCTCAACAACATGCAGAGACTGAAAAACACCTGATAGGCACGACTCTTCTCAGAGACTAATGACGCACTGAAAGTGAGCAGCACTTCCTGTATTTACACTTCACATTTAAACTAGATTTCAGGCGTAAATTGTCCTCAGAAAAGCGATTCATAACACCACAAGCAACTTAATAGCCTATTGAGCAATTTATTTTGGGCAATATAATAATTTAGATAGTTATTTTCTTTATGTGTTCAGACTATCTGTGAGCCTACTTCCTGAAACTGCAGAAGCCACACCTCCACCTCCTTATAAATAAATGCAGAGCAAACTTTCACTTCAGATAAGAAACTGCACAGGAGTGCACAGCATTTTTCTAATACTGAAAAGTTTGTGTTCACAGTCATGAAAGTACTTCTGGTTGCTGTGGTGGTCGCCCTGATTCATGGCAGTTATGGTAAATATGTTTTATTTTCTCATCCTGTCTCCTCAAACCAGTGAATTGTGTTGCTGCTCTGTAATGAGCTATTGGTTTTATCTTCTAGTGTGTTTCTGGTCTTTTTCCTCACAAATATATTCATACTGTTGCTATGTTGTGTGTGTGAGTGTGTGTGTTTGTGCCTGTTAGTCTGCTCGCCTGTCTGTTTCTCAGTGCGTATGTCCTCTGGAGAAAAGGGCTTTATTTTCTCTTCTGTCACACTGATGGGTTTCCCCTGGTGGTTACAAGACTCAAACAGGAAATGTTGGGGGAATTATCAAGGGACTGTTGAAAAGAACAATTAAATATTTTTTTTTCTTTATACACACTGTATACAGACTTGTTTCTATAAAACTCACAGCTTATGTGAAAACATAATGTTTGTGTTGTGTAACATTTCTTCGCCTGAAGTGAAAGACAAATAACCTCTGTTGTTGTGCGAGTAAAGTGGAAGAACCTGTTGCTGGTCATGCGGCTGCGGTGACATTGAGCGTATTGGCAGTTTTCCCACAGGAGCCTGGAACAAATGTCAGGAAGGGAGCGGTTGTTTTCAAAGTGTTGCCCAGAACAGCAGCTCGATCCCCAGTGAGCCGACCCCCCCAGTCTATTCATGTTGTGATCAATAACCTGCATGTGTAATCTCTGTCCACATGCAGCCACCCTGCTCATTAAAGGGCCAACCCAGCCGGTCCTGGAGGGAGACAGCATCACACTGGAGTGTCTGTACTCAGACTCTGAACGCAACATCAGCCAGGTCCATTTCGAGGTCTTCTCCCAGGTGAGCCAAGGGGAACAAAATGGGAGGAAATAGAGGAAAAGGTCAGGCCATGTTTGCTTACAACACTGCAGTGTTGGTAAGAAAGGCCAAAGTGTTCAGGTGGTTTGTTATTGTTTGAATTATTAATTGATTTAATACTTCTTGTAGTGAAAAAATGTTGTTTTACATACAGGCTGAAACTCAACATCGTCACTCACGTCATTACATTTACAGTCTGAACTAATTTGCATGGCCGTCCCTACATGGGCAGTCACATGCTCTATGTAAATATCACATCATCGAACAGCTGGCTGTTTGTGTAGCTCTGGCTCTGGCTTTTGGCGAGGAAAAACTGGCATGGCCATTTTCAAAGGGGTCCCTTGACCTCTGACCTCAAGATATGTGAATAAAAATGGGTTCTCTGGGTACCCACGAGTCTCCCCTTTACAGACATGCCCACTTTATGATAATCATATTCAGTTTTGGGGCAAGTCATAGTCAAGTCAGCACACTGACACACTGACAGCTGTTGTTGCCTGTTGGACTTGAGTTTGCCATGTAATTATTCGAGCATATTTTTTTATGCTAAATGCAGTACCTGTGAGGGTTTCTGGACAATGTTTGTCATTGTTTTGTGTTGTTAATTGATTTCCAATAATAAATATATACATTCATTTGCATAAAGCAGCATATTTGCCCACTCCCATGTTAATAAGAGTATTAACTACTTGAAAAAAAACTTTAAGTACATTTTGAACAGATAAAAAATGTGCAATTAATCATGGACAATCATGTGGTTATTCGCGATGAAACATTTTAATCAATTGACTAAAATCTTTACCATCCCTGCCTTTAAGCTTAATAAAAGTCTTTCTTTGAATCTTTCTTTGCCTTCACCAGTACATGCGGAGATGGCGTACAGTTTGGGAGAGATCTATCTGCTTCTATTCGCTGGAAATCAAGCAGACTGCAGAGAGTCTAGTCCTGTCTATCCCCAGTGCTGGAAGGTACTATCAGGGGCCCTACCGCTGTGTGTCCGACGCCGAAAATGTGACTGCGTCAGACAGCTCCTCCCAGCCGCTGGATTTCAAAGTGCATTGTGAGTGCCTGGGTTGATATGGGTAGGAGGAACAATGACTCAGCGACACTGTATTTCCCTTTTGATAAATAAAGCAACCTTAGATTTTTCATATAGTCTGTGTCCTGCAGAGGTCAAAGAGATTTCTGCAGGAATCTGACAATAGGCAAAAATGTGAATTGCAAATAAGATACCCAGCTTCTGAGTTTCACTTTCCAATAAGGAAATGTGGGGCAGCATAACTGAGCGTACTGACAAAGAAGGAAGCATAAAAAGTACCTGACTGTACAAACAGTCTAGGTGAGAAGACGGAACAGAGAAAGACTCTCGCAATTTCCGTCGTATTTCCAACCAGCAGGAGGTAAAGCACATTATTCAGACACTGTGGACACAGCTTTCTTCACAGTGAGGGATAGAAAAACACATTAATAGTTAATAAGACAAGACACATATGCAATGCAGCTGCAGAAAGTACAGATCCAGTGCAAACACCGTTACGTGTTGCTATGATGGGTTGACTATAGTCATTTCATTTCAAAGAGGCGTTCTCCCGGTGGAGCTCAAGTTTGAAGCTATCAGTGCAGGATATAGTTGCATGAAACGGCATCCATGGCGTGGCCAGTCAGATTATCAGTGTCCTCTATCTTCTCAGTGGCCATCAAATCGACCGTAATGCTGTTTGATAGGCTCCTCGGCCTCATGGGAGGAATCAATACGAGGCAAAGATTAGAATGGACTAAAGGACTGGAGAGAGGAGCCAGGAGCTGGATGGACGTGGGCCATCTATTGAGATGGAAGATGAGCCATTATTCACAACACTGCCTCTCTAAAGACTCCGATAAGATGAAGCCTATTATCATTATTATTGATTGCTTGGTACAGTCTGTGCCTTTGGGAGGCATTCATACTTGAGCCTGTATACTTAGAAGATCGGAGTGCTTAGCAGCTGCCGCCACTGCAAACATGTGTCCAGTCACGTCCCAAGCTCTTGAAGAGGCAGCTTCAGCGTAAATACTTCATTAATGCTTGATCATTCTTCCTCTTTCCCGCTGGGTTTCAGATATGGGGGATCTGTCGCTGTACAGGGAAGGATTCACCCGCTACCTGGATGTCTCGCAGGAGCTGAAGGTGCGACTCGGGGAGGACGTGGTGGTGAAGTGCTCTGCCAGCTCATCAGAGAAGCCCAGCTACTTCTGGAATAAAGACGTGAGAAAGCCTCTGCACAGTGCCAGCGTCCTCATTATGCTTTTGGAAACTTGTCATTCTCTCTCCGGCTCCCTCCGCTTTCATGTGACCTCTTTATTTCTCTCCCGTCTTGTTCCAGTCTTTCTAGGTCCCTCTTTCTTTTAATTTTTTCTCCTCCTCTAACACTCTTCCCCCTCAAGCCACTTGTTCCCCCGCCTCGGCCGTCGTCTCTCCATCCCCTCCTCTGAAGAAGAAGTGCTCTGTATTTAAGTGACCGGTTGGCTTAGGCCCACCGCTCGCTGGGGATTGCAGCTTGCCCACTTACAGAGGATTAATAGTTTAATGAGGTCTAGACAAGAGCCAGTCAACCTGAAAACAATTATGTGGATAGATTTCTAATGATTTTTTTCGTGTGCGTGTTTGGTTAACCAGTATTGAATTATTCAACTGGGCTCTTCGCTGGGCTAAGAAACCATCGCCGAGGGAAATTAAGTCATCCCTGTGTAAAACGCCACAGTGACAAGAGGCATGTAGAACAAGAAGAAGTTGATGAGATACACGGTGCCCTTGTGGTGAGAAAGTGACATTACACTTTAAAGGTGTCATCAAAAGCATATAAGCACCATAGATATGGGTCAATAGGGGCATACAACACCCAATAGTAAGTTTTATCATCTATTGACATGGTAGATCATCGAAAGAAGGTATAAAAGAACACCACAGCAACCTCTAGTGATCGCAGTAACTGTAGTAGACAGCAGGAAACTCCATATGTGGTGGGTACGATGGATGGGACACAACCAATGGGCAACCTCCGGGGTCTGAGAAGTGAAGCCAATGCTGAAGTGCCTTAAACTTGCATTCTTTCTAATAGCCAGCAGGGGGCGACTCTTCTGGTTGCAAAAAGAAGTCTGATTGTATAGAAGCCTATGAGAAAATGACCCTACTTCTCACTTGATTTATTACCTCAGTAAACATTGTAAACATGAGTTTATGGTCTCAATCGCTAGTTTCAAGTCTTCTTCAATACAGCATGATGTTCATTTAGTTTTTTGCCTAAACCTAAAAAAGTTGAAGTTTTGTTGCCTAAATCTAAAGAAGCCTTTTTGTTTGTGTTCAAAACGTAACGTTTCATTCAGTTTTACGTATTAGAACGTGTTGCTTTTAAGTTTCGCTTTCACTTTTACAACGTAGTAGGTGTAGTAGGCCCCTACTGACCCACATCTATGGTGCTTATAGCAACCGATGACGCCTATTTAATGGCCTGATAACAGTCCACTACCGCTACCAGCAAGTCACAGGTGTAATGAAGCTCCGCAACCATGGAGATATCTTGGGAACAGGCAGACGTAATTGCCAAGTTCCCCCTTTTGTTATTCTTTTTGATAAGTCGGCTCGGGGTTAATGTGCTTGTTAAAGGGTCACTGCTAATCCGGGTTTTAAATGGGCTTACAAGTCCAAATCCAATTCATTGGACATTTTATACTGCTAATACTATTTGTCCTTCGCATGATCATATGTAGTGCTTTTTTTTTGTCATTATTTGTTGAATATACAGCACTTTGATGAATAATAATATTAATTGTCAGCATGACTGACAGAGTTGGAATCATTTACCAACACTCATGATTAAGCTGTCGATCTATTCGTGCTCCATTTAGTCACTTTGGAAAAGAGGAATGACACAAGGAAATGATCAAGATGAGATAGAGTGTTTGGTGGGTGTGTTTTCCTCTATGTGTGTGTGTCAGCTTACTGTACGTATGACAGGAGTGGATATATGGGGCAGAAAGTGGCATCAGAATGGCCCACTTTGACAGACAGCCGCCGTGGGCTCATTGGCCCCCGGTAATAATGACAGCAGGACAGAGGCAGGAACAGGCCACTGCTTTGGGAGCCAGTGGATTTGCATACAAAATGCTGCTTTGGCCGGACCTGGCCTTTATGGGAAATCCTCTTAATTCAGATCCATTCAAATTGAAATGGACTTTCTTGGCAGGAGCTGCAGCTCCCAGGAGCCAAATCATTTGCATGGTGTAATGTCTTTTTTTTTTTTTTTTTACCTCCTCCTCCTCCATGTTCGTTTGTTTTCCAATCCTAGTGTTTGGCCTATTATTTGTTTCCTCCCATGTCGGGCTCTATCTCATAATAGTGCTGCTATTTTTGTGTCAACAATTCATCCCGCTCCCTCGCCATCTCATTATGTGTTGTGTTAACAGTCTGTTGTCGCGGCTTCATTCTTTGTGGATGATGGTGTTATTTGGGTTATTGACTTGTGTCGATTTGTGTTCATTCATTGGGATTACTGCTCAGGTAAATACACTTCATTTAGGACTTTGGGGACTGTTTTCTGAGGGCCGTGCACCAGTTGTCTCTCTGTCTGTCCCACTTCCGTTGCCAATTTCTCCCTTTCTTGCCCTATTTTGTTCTCTGTTTGTCCATCTTTCACTTATACACACATCAGCCACTTTTCCTTCTCTTTCTCTATTTTACATTCCTCATGTCTGACAGTTTCTGTTTCTCTCTCTTTTGCCAACTAGCATCGTCTATTCTCCATCTTTCTTGTGCTCTCAGCTCAGCACAATTTTAATTTGTTGGAGTTTGTTGATTCTCTTAGGGCTGCAAACAATCCAGCTAATATTTTCTTTTCGACTTTCTGCCCCGCTTTCTGTTTGTTCCCTTCTCCTGTACGCTCTCATGTAAGTTTCCATCTTTCTCTGACAGGGTGATGACTGGATCCTGCCTCTCTCCACGCTGACGCTGAAGAAGGTGACCGCGATGGATGGAGGCCAGTACACTTGCATGGCCCAGCATCCCTCTGTGGAGTCACTCAGCAAGAAACACACCATCAGCATCACGGTGCTGTCTGGTAAGAAAAGACTATAGATCTAACTGGACAAGTCCCATTGTCCTTTATACTGTATAGAGCGGTCGTTTCCCCACTTCCTCTTTCTAAAAACTGGTTTGGGATTTCTTTGTAACTGTGGGGAAATTCTGCTCTCCACTCCCTCTAAGCATAAACAAAGAAACATTGTGTTCTACTTCCTTTTCAATCAACCGCTTAAATGTTACTAGACAGGTCAGCTGTTTGTGTGCAATTACGTCATCAGGAGCATAAGCAGAAGTTGTCATTTGTGAAAGTGTGACACCTTTAAAGCCCTGCTTTTCTAAAGAAGCAGTAAAGAGGTCATGGTTTAATTTGTCTGCACACAAGAATGATAATAATAAGTAGGAAAAAGACTGCTATGCTAAGAGAGATGAAGACATTTATGAAAACACCTCACATAAAGAAAGGTGACAAAGAAGTCCAAAATGAAATTACCTTTAAAATGTCAAATGAAAGTAGGTGAGATGATACCAGAGGACATTAATACATTTAAAATAATATAAATAAATGGCCATGATAGAACTGCACCGACTTTAAAGGATAAGAGTATAATTATTAGATATAGAGTAAAAGGAGCAATGGTTTTATCTGACTTTTGATTTTTTTTTTTCTTTTGACAGAAATGTCAAGTCAAACATAAACGCACTCTAGAGCAGAGGCTCTTAACCTTTTGTAACTTAAAGGGGATATGTCATGAAAAACTCACTTTTTCAGTGCTTGTGTACATACATTTGGGTATCTGGAGTGCCTACCAACCCACAAACGGTGAAATAAGACAACCCAATCAGTTTTTTGTGGGCTGCCTAGAACAGAAAACATGTGATTCAACCCCTTCCTATGTCACATGCAGGCTCATTAAAATATATCGCCCACAGGTTGACAACTACCTTTGCAAAGGTGCACCATATTTTTCTCGCAAGCCAATTAGAGCAGACTGAGCTTTTTTGGGAGGGGGGACTTAAAGAGACAGGCCCCAAAACGGAGCGTTTCAGACAGAGGGTGAATACAGGTATATTCAGACAGACCGTATGAGAATAATAATGTGTTTTTTGAACATTAAAGGAGAACTACGTCCATTTTCAAAATTCATGCATGTTCGTCCTATGATCTGTGACAGTCCAAAAAAAATATATTAGTAAACTTGAACAACTCTCCCAAATCCAAAAATTGCAAATGACTGCTAAAACTGAAACTTGTGATGTCATAGGGTATAAAGTCTGGAGCTGCTCTATAGACAATGAATTGGGAGAGATGTTATAGACAACACTGAGAGCACCCAGGGGAACGTTCTGTCTATATGGGAACATTTTCTGTTTCACGACTGAGAAGAGACTCCAACATCACTTCAAGGGAACGTTGGCTAGCTAACAATGGCAAAACATACATTTTAATTTGACATTTGTTCATTAACTTCTCTCCTACATGGGCTGAAAAAAAAAGCATTTTCAAAAGGCATAATTTCCATAAGGGCATCATAGAAAACCCAACAACACAATCCCTGAATGCCAGACAGAAGAAAGAAAAAATAATAATAAAATAAAAATAAAATAAATAAAACAAAATAGGTGAAGATTGACTTATAGTAAAAGATAAATAAAAGCAAACAGACAATAACTAAATAACCAAAGAATTAAGGTATATCAAAGTTACAGCATTGACATGTTCAGTAAATTTGTCAGATGACAATCGTATTACGGTTAGTTATCCGCTCAAAGTCCTTAAATGATGAATGTTTAATTAGTGTCCATGTAATGTTTAATATATATGTGAATTCTTGAGCAAATAAGTAGCATTGTACCGAAACATTTAATTGTAACCATTTGGCAGTACCTTCGCCACCCACTAGAGGCCGCTGTGAGGCCCACCACGGCTGCTCTAGAGCACTCAGCGAAGAGTTTAGAGTTTTGTTATAAATACTTGTGATCCATGAGAAACTGAAATTTGCGAGCAGCTGATTGGTTGCTGTGCTTTTGTTATTTTATTTTAACTTTTTTGTTATATGTTCCAAATGATGTTGTATAGTCATCTGAGATTTAGATGTACCCGTGGGACTTTCTAACATCACGAACATCAAGTATACAGTACATTACAGTGCATGATAATGATAGGTGAAAGTCAGGTTTTTCTTTGTCTGTATGACTGACAAACTGTCTTATTTCTCATGAAACGTGAAGATTGCATTCAAGTGGACAACTAATTTCATTACAACATTCTAGCTAATCCAATTTACGGCACTTCATCCGTCTTCATCATCTTTATCAGTGACCTGTGAGATGACTGCACTGTGTTAATGCACTGCAGTTTTCAAACACCGTCCTCTCCCCCAGTAGGATTCATAAGCCTTGTGATTTCAATCGTCGAAATTATGCAACCTCTAAAAATGCAATTAAGCCAATGCATGTTATTTATTATGCTAGAGTTGTCTTATTACTTCTGCAATTGACTCATTGGTCACTGAGCTCCACAGTTTCTCCAGTATTTTCTCTGAAGCACATGTAGTAATTAAAAAGGTAATCATCTCTAGATGCTGGAAGGATGTTTGCTCATCCTTGAAGGTATGGTGAGCAAAACGCTGCGTGTTACCGCTGTTGCTTTGAAGTTGCACTACAATAGCAGTACAAACCTTAAGCAAACATTCCTGGTGCCAAGGAATCCTCTTAACATATGGAAAAAGGCAAAGCATGTGTTTGTTGCTGCCTCAAATCCTCATAGCCGTAACTCTTCAATCTTTGTCCACTACTCTAAAAAAAGGTTTTAGAACATAAGGTCCACGAAATCTGCAAATGTTTTATATTATTTGTAAATGTATTTACATGCAGGGGATAACTTCTCGAATTGTAAAAAGCAGACGTCTTGAAGATCACTGCTGTGTCCGACAGCACGGTCGTCTGAACTCTGCACAGACGCTCTTTTCTTCCACAAACAAACAGGAGGATGCCTTTAGAAGCTTTGCCTGGAGGCAGGAAGCTTGTAGTTTTGCTGATTTCCGAGTCCGTGTGATGCATGTCTCCCTTCATGTCTGACTGATCTGTCCCACAGAGGATGCCCCCTGGTACGCGTCTAGTAATGGCCGTCTCATGTTGATGACCTCAGCGGCGGCTGTCTCTCTCCTGGTGTTCATCCTCTCCATGACTGTATTCCTGTGCCGCAGGGCCAAGCAGGCCAAGACCAGCAAGGGACCCATGTAAGAAACAACTGTTTGTGTCCGCTCCTCTCATACATAATAAGCATTTTTCTCTTTATTTGTGATCTTTTTTAAATCAAAATCGGATGGATAATGTGCCTCTGAATGCGAGGGGAGTGTGTGTGCGCCTGTGTGATTGTTTGATTTCTTTACTGCACTTTATCCACACTCACCTTCCTACATTCCCTCTCTCCTCCCGCATTTTGACTTCATATTACGGATATGGTTATTGCTGCAATATTTCATTCTGTCTCATGTGATAGAACCAAGGCCATTTCGGTTACAGAGTGTGTTTTGGTGCGTGTGTATACTTCACATTGTGTATTTGTTATGTATTGCCAAGCTTTCTTGCATAAAACCTTTCCACACACGTGCAGACGAGCGCTTGTGTGCTTTTATGCGTTTTATCCACGTTGAATATTAAAATCTGTCTCAGCAGGTCTGACCCACTTGACCCCGTCCTTGATCTCTTCCATGCTTCCTCCTCTCCCATGTGTTTCAGCACACGTTCTGCTCGTGAAAAGCCTGGGCTAATAGCGGCAGCTTTTATTCTGTGATAAAGTATATATATATATAAAAGGCGACAGCAATGATAAGAGCAGTAACGGAAGTCCCATTAAACTCATTGCTGACAGCATGCCAATGTGCACCGTGACCCCACGCAGCTTCGCTCATTAACTTCTTTCCCACATGAGCTGCTTTTTTCAAAAGGCATAATTTCCATAAGGGCCTGCTTCATACATGGTTTCTGTGTCTCTGTGGTGGTGTTTGGATAGAAGAAAAGATTTGATTCTTGTGTGGCCGCTGCGCTGCCATGTGTTTATGAGCATGTGTGTATGAAAAGAGAGACAGAGACCTAAAGAGAGAAAAATGGACTTTCACATCGTGGCTCCATCGCTCGGTTCCAGTCTATAATTTCCTCACTTATACTTCTCTAGTGCCTACTGGGAGGTCGATATACTGATAATAATGCTCCTCTGTCTTTCCTTCTCTCGCCAGCGACGACCGGTCTCAGAAGAAGCCCATCTACAAAGCCAGTGTTGAGTCCCTGCCCTCCACCTGCGGAGACAAACAACCTCTGGTTTGACTGCCCAGGCAGGTGGAAGCATGAAGAAGGGAGGAGGAAGATGGAGCGAGCGGCGAGGAAAATTGGAGTGGGTGGCCAGAAAATGAGGGATGGTGTAGAAGGGCTACTTAGAGAGGGAAGATGTGCAGGGTACTGCATGAGGGAGGAAATGAGGGAAGCAAAGAGGGATATTTGGAGACTGTAAGGAAGGGAGAGCTTAAAAAACTTAAGGGCAAATGATTGCTTTGGAGACTCAGAAGCTGCTTTGCTTGTGTGTGTAGGCTGCACTTATGCGTCTTGGACAGCAAAGGTGGGCAATTTTCTCTTCATTTATTCTGCAGCGTGGAAAACGGTGAGCTACATTCTTAGCAAAACGGTGGGAGTTTCATCTTGTGTACTGTATGAGCTGTAAAGACCCCACATGCAATTCTCTCTTTTCTGTCACAAACATAATTGCTCAGCTGTGTATTATGAATGGGTGATAGGACAAGGTTTTATTTTGTTGATTTTGTTTCCCTTTCAACCTCGTTTTTTCCACAGCAGAAACAGCTCAAAGCATCTGTGGGAAGGTTATTATAATCTCTTTTACTGTGACAGCTCTCAAGCGCATTGCACTCTACTATTTAATTTACTGTACTTTGGATTTCTTTGATATTAAATGGCTTTCAGAAAAAATATTATTTGCTGTCCTCCTGCGTGCGCCATTGATTTTGTTCCATTTTAGAGACACAAAAGAGGTTAGGGAGTATTGACAACGTGGTGAAAGCTGGACATGCACCGCTTCTCCATCCAATGTCATCTCAGACTTGCATCAGGTTGTTTACCAACCTTCCCTTTCAGTCTGTGAGACCTTAGTCTGAGGCAATGACCTTTACTCAAAGTGCTGTGCCTGTGCATGCTTGCGTTTCTCCCAATCTGCCCGCAGGCACAAACCCATTCTCAGTCAGTTCAGCTAACAAACACACATATGAACTAAAAACTCACACTCGCACGCGGTGAGAATAAAGTCAGGTAACCTTGAAACTTTAAAGAGTATAGGCAGGGTTAGCTGCTAGTTCTACTTCAATATGAACTAGTCTATTCTGATTCCCCTCCAAACTAACCATCATAGACTACAACTTCATCTTTTTAATTTTCTCCTCTGCTGCCTTGTAACCCTTAACGCCGTGCCACAGCACCATCGCTTATTACCATAACCGTGCTCGTAATGCAGAGGATTTCATTACGCTTGTCTGTTGAAGTTATGTTGGGTTTTATGCGGTTTTATTATCGGTGTGTGGTTGACCGTAGGCCGCCGTTAATAATGGGCGAAGCGGCAGTTTAACAATGACACTCCATTAACGTGTGCATGCGCCACAGAGCACCGCCAGGATAATGTTATTAAACTGATTATTCAAACCCCCCCCCCTGTACAGCTCGCCTCTGCTGCAGACACTCTTTGTCAAGCATTTTACAGACTTCCTTGTTTTCCCTTTCCCAACTCTACTAACTTAATTTAAGTCTTATGTCAAGCCTAGGAATAAAGAGACAACAGATGGGGGTGACTTTAACCAAAACAGTTAAAAAAATCTTCACGCTCTGTAGGAAAAAAATACAATGTTGTAAATTTGAAATGCCCTCCTGCATATGAAATGCCAGCGAGCACCATCTTGTTTTGGCCTTTGAGTCAGTCATGAGTGAAAAGCCGCTGCGTGCTCCCCGGTGGGCTTTGGTTCCTGGGGCTTTAACCGGTTGGCCAGAAAAGACAAGATTATGTATCAGGAATTTCACACAGTGGAGGTGTCCCTGAGGTACAGGGCTCTGGTTGGGAGGGAGAGAGGTGTAGTTTACAGAGACATTTTGACCTTGATAGTGCCTCATGGATAAACCACCGGACAACAGCTCAGGGCGATGCTGGAGCTGTGCAGAGAATACCGAGCAGCCGGAAATGTTTTGTCTGGTGGCAGGATGAAGATCTGTGACAATAAAGTCTGGCAACTCCTCACTAGTTAGTCAGGTAGGCAAACGTCCTGACAGCCCTCACCGACCTACAAGTGAAGGTGAATTATACCAAACATGCCCCCTCATTGACTAATGCAACAAAGAGCCAGGCATTTGTAACTGTGTGCCATCGCCCACTGCTGTTCTCGTCACGGTCACTTGGTTTTGTATGTTCATCCCGCATATGTTGTGTCAAATGGCTGAAAATGAAGGAGTGGAGTTCGCTGGAGAAGCAGGTGTTTTCCCCTCATTACTTCCTGACAATGCCCCATCTGGTGCGGGGGAGCTGCTGCCTGCCTGCCACCGACTCCCTGCCAACTGGGGAACAAACACTCGCAGAGAGGCTGACAGGGAAAAATGGGGTGGGATGGGAATTGGGAAATGAGTTGGGCAGATACTATCCTCGCCAAAACAACAAGGTTACAACTTGTGTCGAGAACGAAAATCAAGGCGCGAGAGGAGAGAGCCCTGAAGCTGAGACTTCACACAGATCCATCCACGCAAAAAGAGGTCAGATAAGAGTTCAAACAACTTTATGGAAGTCAAGGGCAGAAATATTAATATTAATGCTAATAGACTGCTTTGATGCTTTACTGCCTGTTTGAACTTTTCTGACTGTTTGAACCAAACTGACTAAAGTGTCAGGTTTCGTGTCAGATAAGAAAGAGGCCTAAGCAGATTTGAGACCCATGACATGGTATCCCTAAAGTTACCTGCAGGAGGCGCCAAAGATGGTTTAAAAAAAGATGCCTTTAAGCCTGGGAGGCCACAAGCCCATGGTATAACACTAGACTAGGAGTGGGAAAAAAGAGATGTGGAGAGAGAAACAATTTTCATAATGAAGCAGCGCTCCCTGACTGGAAAACACAATTATGGGCAAACTGTGGCCACAGCATGAGGGTGGAGTTAAAGAGCCTTTAGCAGGGCCTAATAGACCTTGACTACAGATGAGCAGAAACGCTGGTTCGTCCGGAGCACAAGTTTTTGTTCCGGACCATTACTGTCATTGTGAATGGTGATTTAACCGAATACACTCAGGTCTGTTCCCTGCTCTCCTTGATGAGTCCTATATGCACATTTTGGAGACAAAGCAGCTTCTGCAACAGAATGCCTCCTAATCTCAATGCACTTAAAGACTGCTTGCTGCACATAGCCTATTCTGATTTGACAGAGAGTCAATATATTCCTCCAGTTTGAATCACCACATAGGCAAATAATCATTAAAAAAAGAAAATTAATCTTACAGAAAATAATTGTTTGCCACTATTTCAGCCTTAAAGGGTAACTTTGGAAGCTATTTCAATCAATAAATCAAGAACTTTATTGTCATTATGCTGGCATTACGAAATTGCAGTTGCCTCAACCTCAAATGGTGCAATGTATTAAAAGACTTCACACATATTTATAAGGAATAAATGAGGCATGAATGAATGATTTTCAACATAGACCCTTTTTTCCCATGTTTTTGTGTCTAACTGACTAAAAATGGGGACAACAATTTCTGAAATTGGTCTAGTATTGGAGGATACTGCTGCAGACATGACAACTGCTGCAATCTAATCATATCTAGGTAACTCTCACCGTCAATGTACATTCACTAAAAGTGCTTGTTTTTTTTTATACCACTGACAGGCTCTGATTGTTATTATAGGTGCCTGACAACATTATGGAAAGAGTCTCGTCAAAGAACGTATATTGATAAGAGGTGAAAGTCAATTGCTCGTTCCATTGCAACATGCAATGGAATTGCAAAGCTACGCTCCCGCCATTTCACCAAGGCCTATAGAAAAGAGTCTGGGTCATGCGTCATCAACGCGTCATATCTTTGGGGGTATAACACATGCGCAGTAAAATCAGGTCTGCACTCACCGAAATTGAGCCAATCGCAACGCACGACCACAGCTTCAGTTACACTGCGCATGTGTTATACCCCAACCCCAAGACCCGTGTCCGCCCGTGACCCAGCCTCCTTTCCATAGGCCTTGCATTTCACACTACCGGACTCCAGTAAAATGTCCGCCTAAAAAGAGCTGTTCAAAAGTAAAACAAAATTATTTCTATTCTATTGTCATATTCCACCAAAATGGCCTGTGTTGAACATCAATCCATCTATCCATCATTTATAAAATATTAAAATATATAAATATCAAATAAAATATTATTAAGATAAAAAGCGTTTTCAGTCCAAAATGGCGGCAGCAGCTGTTGTAAAAAAACCCCCCAAAAAACAGGAGTTTCTTCTCTTTGCTTCTATACTCTTTGGTCTCATTCAAGAAGAAGAAGAAGAAGAAGAAGAAGCAGGAAACGAAAGTGCCAGCCTGGCAGAGTTTGTGGTGTTAGATTGTCAATGTCATGGCTGAATATTTAGATAATTACAACAATGTGGACGAGGTCTTTGAATGTAACGTTAATTGCCACCCGTATTTATTCAGCAAGGCCTACAGGATGAAGAGCTAATTGAAGAGTGGACAAGGAGAAAGAGAGAGGAGGGTGAACTAGCTCATGTTAGCTGCTACAAGGCCATGAAACTCGGCAGACTGGTGATGTTCCTGTGGGTGCTGTGACCCCAATGCCCACAAAGGAAGTATGCTAGAAAGAGTGGGACTTGTTGCTGACAACGAGATTTCACAACGAGACTTCTCCTTGAGCAGGACTTGGACACCACAATAAACAGACCGGATCAAGCAGAAAGGTAAGAAACAACGTTATATGTGTCTGTAGGGTCCATAATGTGGTCAGACACTTATAATAACAATATGAGAGGCAAAAACAAGCACTTTTAGTGAAGGTAACGCTGCACAATTGCTCTTGCAGCTAGTTTCGCTATGTAATACTGATATATATATATAAATATATATATATTTATAAATAAATAAATAAATAAATAAAATATAATAATAAATAAAATAAAATAGAAATTGGTATTATATATATACGTATATATATATATATAGAGAGAAATTAAATAATAATAATAATTAAAATAAAATAAAATATAAATTGGTATTATATATATATATAAAAAAAATGGTGTCCCCACGAGTCACTTAGACACAGAAACATGGGAAAATAGGCATGAAAAATACTCTTTAAAATGTGTAAAAAGGTGAGTCTTTATTATAGGCTAAGATAATACAGATGAATCAGCACATAGCCTTTTAGCCTATCTGCTGATTAAACTGCAATAATAACATCGAAAGTGACTTTCAGAATACAATAAATGACTGCAACATTATTATTGTCCCTTCAAAACAATAAACATCTGCTTCATAATTTCGTCATCTTATACTCACTTCTGCCACACACACACATACACACACATCATAATTTTCGGTGCGCGCAACTGAATTCCAAATAAATTGGTTATTTTACGTC
The DNA here is from genome assembly GCA_916700685.1 of Adelosebastes latens. Lineage (NCBI taxonomy): Eukaryota > Metazoa > Chordata > Actinopteri > Perciformes > Sebastidae > Adelosebastes > Adelosebastes latens. Next base: position 116 of record CAKAKR010066500.1, on the reverse strand, counting down.
GGGGAAATTAATGTTGGTTATCAATCATATTTAGAGAGCGAATTGATTTCAATTAATTGGGAAGATGCATCCCTTTCTTCCCTCCCCCTTCTCTCTCCTCTCCTCTCATAGCCCAG
>CAKAKR010066499.1:7460-29976 GCA_916700685.1 Adelosebastes latens | reverse complement strand
GGGGGGTTGTTGTTGTCGCTGTGTTGAGGACGTTTGATTGACAGAAACGCTGACCAATCAGAGCAGAGTGGGAGGAGACAGGCTGTAAATCAGGATCTCTCAGACAGAGGCTAAATGCAGGCTGAGTGAGAGAGACACTATGAGAAGAATAAAGGGTTTTTTGAACATTGCAGCATGTAAACATGTTCTAGTGCAACATTAAAATACATCTATGAACCTGGCAATGAGCATAATATGAGACCTTTAAGTCGGTTACGTCGATTACGTCAAGAAATCGCCCCCAGCTTTAGTTCTCATTAAAGCCGCTCCCTCTCTTCATTCACTCTATGGCTTGCTCAACCATTGCTGCTCTCTCGCTCGGTCGTTGAGCATAGGAGGAGTGGCCAGATTTGAATGCTATGTGTTTACAAACAGCAACCAACAAATGCAACATATTACACCTTTAAACTGATATTAATTTTTTTTTAGGTGTCTAAAATACGTTTTGCTACTGCCCCCCTCCACAACAACAATTGCTTTGCTTCTGTGCTGTAACTCCTGTCTGTTTCTCCAAACTGGGGGCGTGCCGACCGTCATCTACTGTAGGTAACACACTGACTATGGATAAGTACCTCATACAACCCCACTTCATAACACCCAAACTATCCCTTTAAGCAGTAGAAGAATCCTACCAAATATTTGTACTTGTACCACATACTTGACAGCGGCAGCTTTTCAGGGATATTTGCGAAAAGAAATAAATGAATGGTATTTTTCTTCTTCAAAACTATAACAAAAATCTTTCATGGGCAACGTTATTGACATCTTCTTTACTGCAACCAACAACCGTACATACAATAATTTCCACTGTGTCGACTGAGATGACACCTCTGCTGATTCTAACTGATAACTAATACACATGTTCCACTGCAGAGGCTGGCGTTACTGAAATGTCAAAATGGATTTGGCAAACAGGTATTGAATTAAATCAGCATATTAAATATGTGGATTTGAGAAGAAGATTAACTTGTTGCTTGTTCACAGCTGTGGGAAGAACAAAAAAACAAAACAGGTTACCCGGAAAGAAGTGAAGGAAGTAAAGCTTTCTTTCTTTCTCTACAAAGGATAGTAATGCATCTGGGGACGGAGACTAAGTGCTGTTTTGTAATGCCCACTATCTTACAAATACCGAGAGCAGGATTCAAACAACAACAGGTGCCATTGGGGAAAATGACTCCCTATTATGTATCCCCCCCAACTGAAACACCAAGCCCATACAAACAGGACTATCATTACTCCGCCATCAGGGTCCGAGAAGGCTCGAGAGAGACCCCAGTGAAATGAGTGATGAGAATATGGGATTATGGGAGAAAGAGGGAGCGAGAGAAAAATAGGGGGTGAGTGAGTGGAAGAGAGGAGTGATGGAGCAGGTGGACTCTCATCCATCTTGTCCCTGCTGACGGATATATGAGTGTGTGTGTGTGTGTGTGTGTGTGTGTGTATGGGGGGGGGGGAGGCTGGGCTGGCCGTCAGCCGCTGTGATGGATGAGAGATAAGTAGTGAAAAACATGTAGATTGAAATGACAGCCATGCAAGACACACGCAAAGGTGTCACAGTATGAGTGGACACAGCTTCGACAAAGCCGTGATGTTGAATTACTTTGCTACATTTAGGTCATATCCGGTAAAACAGACAATTATTAAGCATTTAGATGTTAAATGACGAAAATGGAAGCACAAAAGCCGCTTCTGAAATTCCTGTAGGCACAGTTTTATTATCTCTTAAATTTACAAGCTGAAAGGCTAGTTATAGATATAATAAAACATATGCAGATGGTGGTATTTTTAAAGGTTTAAAGGGGCAATACAGTGATTTAGTGTTGCACTTTCATAAAGTTGGAAGTCTCGCAAGAGACAGATTAAAAAAAGAATGGTCAAAATCGATGCAACACAGGCTGAGATGTACTGATATTTAGTCCCTAGTATGAGTCGAGCTCGAAAGACATTGGATCCTATATTTCCCATAATGCAACAAAGAGCCTATTTTTATTAGACCCTTCCTGCCTGGTAAATGCCAACATCTTTTAAACTTCATTAAGTTTGTAAAGCAGAATTTCTGTAATTTGTGGTCTCCAAGCCCAAGCTAAAATAACCCCGATGACATCACTTTTACATCATCAGGTTTGTTTTCTCAGACTTAAAGGGGAAGTCCACTGATTTTACACATCAAAGTCTGTTTACAGGTCTTGGAGAGTACTACTGCATATGTGAAAAGAGTAGAATAAAGCCTTTGTAACTCCAGAGGAAGCTACGAGAAATATAATAAATTTAATTTGATAGATTAAATTGAGTGACATCACTTGAGTCAATGTCGGTAGCGTCTGAAGACTACAAGTTTGAAAATAAAAAAAAAGTCTGGGTGTGTGGAGTTAGACAGAAGTGAGCTTACCAGACCTCTGTAGCCTGCTCCTCATATCTGCTTGAGGCGAGCGGCTCGAGGCTAAATTAGCTGCTACTAGCATAAAACGCCTGAAACTTCAACAGAATTGTTGGCGGCCAAGTTGCATTGTGGGTAATGTAGGCACCAGAAGAAAACTGTCCATTTGGAGCGCAATGCTACATCGACGGAGTACTCTTTTAGCAAAGCTCCTCCAGAGCCACAGAAGCCGTTATAAAACCAGAGAAGAACTCACCATGACTAGTAAACTGACTTTTTATGTGTAAAATCGGTGGTGTCCCTTTAAAAGTTGGCATTATAAGAATAGATAAGAGAGATAGAGAAGGACCTCATGAATACCAATTAGATGAGTAACAAATGAATATTAAATAATAATGTGCATAATCCAAAGTGTACTCAGCAGTGCATTTTACCGTAGGAAATACAACTTGGCATGGGCTGTGGTATTCCAGAAATAGATCAGCGTATGAGCAGTCAGAGCACATCACAGAAAACACATGTCACTGGTGTGCATTGGGCACATTGAACATTGTGTTTTGGGGTCATGTCTGGCCACTGTGTGTTGGCCTAACACTTCAGCATACACTAAGTTGAGTACTGAGACTAGTTGAAAAATCATCTTAGCATTATTCAAAGTGGTAGTACTTATTCCTAGACGCTTTGGGCTTTAATCATATTCCATTTTAAAAAATAAATTCTATTAAGGGTGACATGGTGGATCAGTGTTTAGCACTTTATGTCATAGCAGGTCCTGGGTTTGGGCCATTCATGTTCTACTTGGGTCTATGGGGATTTACTCCAGGTGCAGTGGTTTCCCCAAACTCCCCAAAGACATGCAAGTCAGATGAGTAAGAAAGCTGAAATATTCATAACAATTGTGCATTTTGCAATAAAATGCAACCCATTTGGCACAGCCGTAGGTTTATATGTTATGAAAAGATATAAATATCGGGGCAATGCAAATTTGACCCCTATGGGCCAAATCCATCCAATCAATGGCAAATCAAAGTGGCCATCAAAGTGGCATCACTTTCTTGCACAGCTCTGTGTCTGTGTGAAGGGGAGTGTAAAAAAGTGTTCACAATGTGCTGGAGTATGGCATTATTTCTTGCTATTAGTTTTTTTTTTTTTTAAATTGGATTAGTTTTGGTCACATTTTGCCCCCAGCAACCTGTAAATCGGCCACCATTTTCTATGTTATACAACTATATACATCTGTAATGTATCTCTGGCAATTGTACAGCTAATAAAAAGAAATGTACCGATGGAAAGCTGAAAATCTTGCCGTTCTAAAGCTGTATTGGTTGTCATTCTATCAAGCAGGTAAGGGGGTGAAGTCTGAACCTGAAGTGACCATGCTCTTTTTATTTGTTTTCTCAGGTTAAAAGCTTTTAAAATGCACCCTTAAAAAATAAAGAGGGGAAAAAAAAACGTGTCTGTGATCTTCTGACATCTGACCTAATCAGCTTGAACACACCTTGGAAACCATCAAGAGTCATAAAATCAGTTTTCTGCAACATTTAGGAATATTTAGCGCCTATTTGGTGGCCATTTTGAAAAATGGCTGCCCTGGGCGCCAAATTTACAGCGCCCTGATATCTATTCATACATTTTTAACCCTACGTCTGTGCCGAACTTGTTGCTTTTATCGCAAAATGCACAATTGTTATGCTTAACTGCCCCGCTATCGTAACCAAAAGTCACTTCGGTAGGCTAACTAGCATCAACTGGATGTCCCCAGGGTCCAGCTCGCTTCGACAGGAAAATGCTCTCGAAGTACTTTTTTCCAGTAGTGGATATTATCTGATTTCACTATATGTCAAGGAGGTACTCAATGCTTTTTTTGTCCATACTTGTCCATACAATATGTATCATTAGCAGGAGCAGCAGTGGGTTTCCCCATCGATCGCCATATTACAGCGCATCCCACGTTGAAATCTTTTCAGTCTGCAGCTGCGGTTGTGCTTGTTCCCATCACACTCTATTTTCCCAGAGCATTAGTCTCGTTCTAAACCTGCACAGCTCTGTAGATGGATTGGTATCTACAGCTCCGGAATATATACAGTATATGCCCGTGTTTCTTCCTTCATGTCATCTGCCAGTCTGTCAGGAAGCTGTCTGCTCTTTCCCAGCTGCCAGCCAAACCTCGCCGAAATAATGTTAGTGCCGCACCCGCTGTGCATATCCCCGTGTGTGTTGGTGAGGGATTGTCGGTGTGACAGGTCTGCCAGTAACTGCACTCTAATTACTGACTTGCAATGTCTAAGTTCTGGGAAGTCTAGTAACCTTGTTAGGTTAAATAATCCATCTTCATCAGCAGTAAAGACTCGCAGAGAGTCCCAATGTGCACTTCATCAATTATTCCATTTCACCCATATATATCTCACACAGGTAGCATTTGGAGGGTCCATGGGGCTGGTGACTTAAAAAACAAATTAAATAATTATTCAATTAGAGAATTGTAAGTAAATTACTTTTCCAATACTGAAAGTTCATCTTTTCATAGAAATCTATATCTTCATCTGATTTCATGAAAATGATTGCACCACTTACATACTTACTGTATAATTAGCATTAGAATTAGCCACATTCATTTTTTTTTTTTTTTTGCCCACTTGGGGGCAACAGAAGAAGGTATCAACACTTTGACATATTATCAGCTTATAAAGTGATATGGCGAACTTGTAAATGTAAGCCATTCACTTTTCTTTTAGCTCTGATTTTGGTCTGAACCAACTTCAGAGAGAAATATCAGTCTCTTTAGCTGCTAAATGCTCCACTACGTTCACCAGCTACACTCTAACGTTGTCTATCTGCTGTTTGCTGCTGGGCAATGGTGATGAGAGCTGTGAGAATGAACCAAAACAATCAAGTTTGGGGCCATGAAATCAAAACAATTCGTACGTCACGACGGGCGACTTCTTTCATATTATTTATAGTCACTTGACCATTGTTAATATAAAAAAAAGAACAGAGCGAGTTCACATTTTTTGTACAACATGGGTTTGGTTAAAATAAGTATACGTGAATTTAGTTACATAGCCTATGTTAAGTATTTTACGTAACATACTTACGTAACTCAAAATAAGTCAATATTGACTTTTGGTTTCACATGGGACACGAACTGCGGTCTCCTGGGTGAAAGTCCTGTATTTGTCTATGATAGTCATTTGATCCATTGTTAATATAAAAATACGGAATAGTGCGATCTTACCTTTTTTTACCCTTCATAATGGTGAAATTTAACAGGTGGTTTAATGTACATAAACAATCCGTTCTCATTGCCAACCCGTCAACATACGGACATTTGGTCAAAACCCCTTGGCGTCACTTAGGTTTAGGCAACAACATTACTTTGTTAGGTTTAGTAAAAGATCGTGGTTCGGGTTAAAATAAGTAGGTTTGTCACGTAACGTAGTTATGTAGCTTATGTTACGTATGTGACGAAAGTTAAGTGCTTTACCTAACGTATTCACGTAACTGAAAATAAGTCATAGAAAAAAAAAAAATTATTAAGTTGAATTCTAAACTTTGTTAATTTCCGTACATTAAAAGCTAAAACAGAAACTTGTAATTACTTAAAGTGGCCAACCACATTAATAAAGATACTGAATATCTGCATCTGCTGTTGTAATGGCCACTTTCCTTTCAGAAACATCATCACCAGTGTAAGCCCCTGTGTCAGCTGAGCCCTAAACACCATAAGACACCAGACTACAGAGCTTCCTCCCTGGAGATGTCATTACCAGCTCTTTGAGAGGGGATCCATCAATGGGAGGAAGAGAGGGAGAAGTTTTCAAACAAGTTGCAGGGCTGCACACAGACGGAATCCAACCGATCGCATGAGACTCCTTCAGATTTTTCAAAAAGTCCCACATCCTATATAGATTAATGAAGTTTCTCCATGTAGCAATCACAGGAAGGCCTTGAGAGGGGGTTTTCCTTCTAGTATTCTTTTCTTTCATCACTGCTTTTGAGAGCCATTTGTAAAGCAAAGATCGAAGCAGTTCTGTGCATCACGCTGTGCAGTGTTGGAGTCCTCCCTCTGCCTGCATGTCTGTCCTGTGAGACTGCAGGACGGCAGTAAAAACTAACTCTGACCCACTTCCCTGTGAATCATCCTGCCATATGCTGGTGTACACACCCTATATGCATACCACAAACCATCTCTCTCTTTCAACCAAATACCCCCCAAAAACTCCTCTAATCCACGCAAGGCCAAGCGAGCACAAAGGCGTGACGGCGGCGCGTTGAGGCCGAAAGCATAGAGACCGCATACTGAGCGAAGACATGCAGCTGATTGAAGTTTGTCTGGGAGGAGACACAAAACGGATAGATGTGGAGAACATGAATCAAATGTTTCATTTTGTGGTTAAATCAACTTTGAACTCAAGTCCTGGTCCACTGTTTCCCTCTAGGTGTAATGCTGGATCCATGTGGCGGTTAAACAGAGATCAAACAGCTGGTCCTACTAACAACAATTGTGTGCGTATCCAAAGCCTTCCTCCTCTGAGCCACAGAGCTCCATTGTTGTCCAAAATGTATTAAAAACCGCATCAGTGAGCCAAACTGTTGCACTGGGTGACATGTTCCTTCGTTACCATGAACACACAACCAGTAGTTTATTTTTAGGGATGCAACGATTCATCGGCCTAACATCGGTATCAGCCGATATTTGCCTTGTTGACTTGTTGACTGCCATCGGCCTATCGGCAAATTAGATGACATTCGCCAATGGCAGTGGCCGATGTTTATCCGTTGTGCCGGCTAAATGTTGTGTTGGTTATTTGTCTCAGACAACAGTAACCAGCTGCTGATTCAGAGAAGAAGCCGTTCGGAGTCGGCCGTGTGGGAGTACAGTATTACGCGGTCTCGGAGAAAAGATCAGCGACAAGAAAGTTATGTTCACCGAAAAATGATTTTTTATCTTTTTTAGGACATGGCAGGGGAACAAATCGGAGATCAGCGTTTTGGGATTTATTGTTTGGTGCAACCAACTACACAGGAACTCTTCAGCATAGCGTTATTACTATTACCGGTTTGTTTAAAGTAGAAGTTTGGAGACATGTTTCAACTTTTTCCGGTTACTCTGTTGCCGCCGACACGGGATGCAGGATTGTTTTCCCCCTAAAAGGAACGTGGTGATGAGAGCCTATACTCTGGATGACGTATTGCCGGTCTGATGTATAAAAATACGACATAGTCTGCATAGGGAGGAGGTTGGGGTGGATGGATGGATCAAACAAACACAGGACTTTCACAAGAGGCCGCTGTTCGCGTACTGTGTGAAACCAAAAGACAACGTTGACTTATTTTACCTTACTTTTGTTACGTAACTTACATACTTAACTAACGCCAAGTAACGTAAGTAACAAGCGTACTTATTTTAACCCCTCTTTTCCTACCAAGTGACAAACCTAACAAAGTAGTTTCGTTGCCTAAACCTAAAGTTGTTTTGTTTCAGTTTCACGACGACTGAAGCGGTGGAATGGTAGCGATAACCACTGATAACGCCCGTTCAATCTGCCGATAACATACAAAATTAGTTCTTCAACACCCAAGGTAAAGTTCCTGTGTGTTTTTTTCCCAACTGCTGGGTAAAGTGAAGGAAGATAGCCCCGAAGTGAGCTCCAACTTTGGCCCCTGGAGGCAAAAGCAAGTCTCTCCTGTGCTTCACGACCAGCTGGAAGCTGAAGCAGGAACGGTTAGCAGTCAGAATAAAAAAGGCAAACAACGCAGCAAAACAAAATGAGCCGCAGTATCACACAGGGAGAAGAGGAGACCAAAATGTTTAATTAATATTTGGTCTGACGTCTTTATAAAGAATCAGTTGGAAAAAAAAAGAATTTTCCGAGAAGATACGAGCCAATCAATGTCAAGTATGGGGAGACGCAGCTCACGTAGGTGAGGACGACAAGGACGTAAGTATGTCATGTTATAGTTCTTTAGTGCGCTCGTATCAGTGCAATGTGAAACCGAAACTAAACAGCTCAAATCTCCATCCATCCATCCATCCATTTTCTTCCGCTTATCCAGGGCTGGGTCATGGGGGGGCAGCAGGCTTAGCAGGGAATTCCAGGTCAAGTCATAGTCAAGTCAGCACACTGACAGCTGTTGTTGCCTATTGGGCTTGAGTTTGTCATGTTGTGATTTGAGCATATTTTTTATGCTAAATGCAGTACCTGTGAGGGTTTTTGGGACAATATTTGTCATTGTTTTGTGTTGTTAATTGATTTCCAATAATAAATATATACATACATTTGCATAAAGCGTGCCTATTTGCCCTCTCCCATGTTGATATGAGTAATAAATACCCTTTAAGGTACATTTTGAACAGATAAACTATTTTAAGTGATTGACAGCCCTAGTGTGGCTCCAGTTTGATATCATTGGGAATGTTTGGATTGTATAGTAGTAGTGCTTTTGATGCAGTTTATTTTTTGCAAACTCAGTGTGTGCATCCTGTCCAATTTTCAAATTCTACACATAGCAGGCTCTAAGGTCAAAAAAAGCAATTTGACTTCAAAAAGTTGGGATGGAAAGTGATAGAATAAGGTCACAAGTTGGAATATTGTTCCGTACTTTCTGAAGAAGTACACTTCCCTCGGTGCCCCCTTTAGTAGTAGTAGTAGATGCTGGATTTGGATAATTTTCTGACGCATCCACGGTTGATTTTTTATAGAGCATAATCAATCTGAGTAATTACCTTTCTCATTTTGTTTATGCTCCCAAAAGGAAGCGACTGCATGAAAACAACCATCTGTCTTCGACCAGCTGCTTGTCGTCGCATGGTATGTGGTCAAGACATCTTTTCCGTTTTTGATGGGGGGGTTGTGTTTGAACTACAAGTAATGGATGATAGCAAAAGACATTTTGCAATTACAGCGTTCAACTTGGATTTCAACTGAAACATCAGGGCTCACCAAGAGCAACGTTTTGAGGCCATCTGGGCCACCGTGCCCCAATCGGGCCTTTTTTCTGTCCTCCTACCCCCCCTTGCTCCTCTCTTTCTTCTGTCCCCCTGTTTGAGCGGTTTGTAATTGAGATTCAGACTCACAGATGGATATGCCATGGATGCTGGCTCCGACTTGGCTGATACACGTCCAGCTATCTGTGGAGCCGGAGACATGAGAAGAATCCCTCAGCTTCAAGGCCCCTGCATCGCCGAGGCAATTAGAGCAATCTCCCGCCTCGAGAAGTGAGAACGGGCCTCAGTCAGATGACGGTAATTGCAGTTTTCATACATGGGGCCCGCTCCCTTTTGTAATGCTGCGACAACCTCGCCGGTTCAGCCAACCCAAACTTGTGTCTAATTAATTTGAATCGTCAATTTGCATGATTGAATATTTGCATATTGTAATGCGTTCTCCCGCCTTTCGCGACCGACACCGGCTTGTATTTGCAGACGTATGCTTGTCAGGCCATTGACTCTTTATGTGTACAGCAGCAAATGTTTGTACATGACAGGAGTTTGAATGTGACCCTGTCACACTCGCAAGCCAGAAGGTATTCTAGATCCAAGAGCCGTGTTTGAACAAAACTTGAAAGTCACAAAAAAGTTTCAGAAGAAATGATGATCGATAGGACGTTATATATAAACAAGTTGGATAACAAAGGGAACCCTAATGTGATAGACGGTCTATAAAACATAAGAAAGCGATGAAAAATGTCCATCACAGTATCCCAGAGCACATGGTGATGTCATCAAATGTCTTGTTTTGTCCGATAAACAGTCCAAAACCGAAATATTAAATATACTATAATGTAAGACCAAGAACAGCAAATTCGAACGACTAATCAATTAATCCAAATAATAGTTTATAATAGTGATCGTACAACTTGGTAAACTCAAAACTCGGAAAGTAAGACATGATTAGGTTTGTCATGATAATTATATTTCACGATACATGGACATGACCTCGATCATTTTTATGTTATCGACTTATCGTACGATATGTGGACATGACCTTGATCATTTTCACATTACTGACTTATTGTACGATATATAAGGACATGACCTAGATAATTTTTACGTAAACAACTTATCGTACGATATATGTACAGTACATGATCTCGATCATTTTTACGTTATGGACTTATCGTACGTGGACATGATTTAAAGACTTATCGTAAAATATATGTACATTATCCCGATCATTTTTACGTTATGGACTTATCGTACGATATATGGGCATGACCTCGCTCATTTTTATGTTATCGATTGATCGTACGATATACGACCAAGACCTCGATCATTTTTACGTTATTGACTTATCGTACAATAAAGAGATATGACCTCAATCATTTTTATGATATTTATTTATCGTACAATATATGTACATGATCTCTATAATTTTTACATTATGGACTTATCGTATATGGACATGACCTTGATCATTTTTACGCTATCGACTTACAATATGATATATGGACATGACCTCGATAATTTTTACTTTATCGACCTATCGAACGATAAAGGGACATGACCTTGACTTATCGGACGATATCTGGACATGATTTCGATCATTTTTAAGTTATCGAATTATCATACAATATATAGACATGACCTCTATACTTTTTATGTTATTGACCTTACAATATATAGACATGACCTTGATCATTTTTACGTTGTCGACTTATCGTATGATGTATGGACATGACCTGGATAATTTTTACGCTATCAACTTATCGTACGATATATGGACATGACATCAATCATTTTTGCTGACCTTGATATTGCCCGTTGTGTTTACATGCGTGTTTGTTTAAATAAGAATGTCACCAACATTTTAGACAACAGGATGCCAGAATAAAAAGCTGGGGTTCCCCGACCAATATACTGTAAGACTTGGGCATTGCGCAGACTTTGCACATTTCCGTTAACAGAGCCAGAGAGTCCATTTTATTTATTGTTTTGGTTGTGTGTCTATTTTTTAATTTAGGTTTTATTTATTTAGAATATATACTGTATATATATATATATTTATTTTCCACATTCCAATTCCAAAGTCTGAGTATTTGTAAGAATTAAAAGTTCATTGCTTTTTGAAAGGGTGTACTTGCATTATTATGCTATTATATTTTCATATCAATGGCATTAAATGGTCTTAAAATGACAATAATATCTTTTATCGCAATTATTTCTGGGGCAATATATCGTCCAAACAAAGTAGTTATTGACATGATTGCGGCCCTTCAATAGCTAAAATGGATTTAAATAGATTGAATTATTGTTACAAAACTTTTCACCCATCCAACCATTTTGCTTGTGACTAGTAAAAAAATGAGTAGTTGTGAAACCCCCCACTGGACACAGGTTACAGTGCAACTGCTGCAGTGAATCCTAGCCAAAACAGTATTATCAATGGGTTCCAGGAGCACATGTATGGATCCCCTTCAGCATCATCTGCAGTGAGCCAACCTGGAAAACACCCAACAAACACGAGCAGCAAAAAACTGCACCGGCCTCCACGCAGTGATACCACACACCTGCTATATCAAACCCAGGATATTAAAAGCCACGTGCAGAAAAAGAGCTTTGGCGACCGCTTGGCTGGCTATCTGACTGATATCTGATTGGTTGGCCGCGACCGGCCAGCTGGGCAAAACCTGAGAATGTGGTTATTCCCTCCGGAGTGAACGTGCAGCTGTCATCCAAGAGCCTGCTGTTTGTTGTTCTACCTAACACTCTCTGTAATTAGGCAGATTCAGGGCTGCCAGTAGCACACACACACACACACACACACACACACATCCATATCAACCTGCAATGCTTGTCAGATTTCCTCATCCGGTTGATCGGGACAACGGGTACTTGTTTTTCAAAGAACAGTAGAAGAAGAAACGAGACCCCCCTGCGGTGTTCAGAAGGGGTCGCAGCATTTTTTGGCGCTTGTTAAGCAACCAAAATATCATTAAAACGCTTAGAAAATCTCAACTTTTGCTGAACTCGGAATTTCATTTATCGAGACATCATCTCTAAATAACCTTTTTTTTTATAGAACACGCCACCTGGCACTGCGACGCTTCTCTGCACGCACCTGACTTCAAAGCGCGAGAACAAAAGCAGGAGGGAGCCCCAGCGTCCCCAAATGTGAGGTAACTCCGCCGGCGCTAATAGATTCCCTGTGCATTTAGTTTGAAAAATAAAAGCACGATAAAAGACATCTAATCCTGTTGCATAAGCGCCCGTTCATAAATGTGCAGGGGAACACTTCACGGGGAGAGCGAGGACTCCGAAATCACTTTTTTTTTTCTCCCCCTGCTAAGTGATTAAATTCATTAAAATCTCTTCAAGTAATTGCAGCTCATCTATGGCAGAGTAAATATTCAATTAATAGTGCTCTTTTTACATAACTATGATTCCTTCAGTCCGTGGCGCACAGCCTTGCATGTCTCCCCGCCATTAATTAAAATTTCTCTTTGGAGGTCAATTAAATTCCCTTTAACTATTCATTAGCCACAATACAGGGTGGCGCTGAAAATCTATTAAAAGAGGAGCTCATCATGTGTGTGTGTTGTAAGAGAGTGTTGGGGGGTGGGGGGGGGTTCTCTTTGCTTTCCTCCCGGGCAAAAAGTGGGCTTAAGCTCTCTCCGTGTCGAGGTGGCGGGCTGAGCCGCGGCGAGCCGAGGCGGGAGCTCTTTACCGGTCTCCGTGGCTTGTTTGGCCAAGGCTGACTGGCTGCCAAACAGCCAGAGACAGAGCGGGGATGAATCAGCGCTGACAAGGTGAAGCCAGCTTCGTGTTCACGGGCTGACAGCTCAGGTGCTCAGAGAGATGGAGACACAACAGATTACATTTAGGCCACTGCCGGCAGAGAGAGAGAGAGAGAGAGATAGAGAGAGAGAGGAGGGGAGGGAATAGAGGGGGAGATAACGCAAGAGAGGAGGGAAAGAGTCCAAAATGGCTTTTGGACTTTGGGAAACTTTTTCTCAGAGATAAACGAGAAAGTTGGACTTGTGTGTGGGTGTTAATGTGCGTTGTCAATGTGCGGTGGTATAAGCCTCCCAAAAAATGTGATGATTTGGAGATTGGGGTTGGGTGGGTTAGGGAACGGTAAGAGGAACGTTCTGCTGCTGGTAATGTGTTTAACTGAGAGAACACGCTATACTCGCTGTGTGAATAATGACTTTTGGTCTATCAGGAGCAACGGTGGAAGTAGCAAAGTAGACATTGTTAGAGAGCCTCGAGAAGTCAGGGTTAGGTATGCATGGATCCAACTTCCTTTCTCGCCACACTGATTCCGAGTTAAATTCAAGATATCTGCCAATTACGAGAAGCGATCCAATACCAGTGCTCTCATCTTCCCAAATTTTAAATCTGTATACTTCACTGTGTGGAACTCATTGGAAACCTTTTTTTGTACGTCTTATTGGGCTCATTTCAAAAAGACAAGGACAAACAATGTAGTTAATTGTGTGTTGTGTAGAATTTGTTGAATATCCCTCAACTACAAAGACACTTATCTACTATCTATCTTGGTATGTCTTTAGCGATGTCGTGCCGAGCCTCGCTCTGCTTGGTCACCTGACGCACCACCCAAGCCCCAGGAAGATCGCCGGTCCTTGATCCCAACTTTCGTAGTGGCCAAACGGTGGTACTGCAACTTCTGTGTCCGTCACGTGATGCTGTTGGGCCGAAAAAATACTTTTTCCCATAGACTTACAATGGGGAAAGAGACGTCTGTAACTCAGCGGATAACTTTTTTTGAGGTAAATAAACTTCCCAGTACGAACACTTGAATAGCCCTTATTTAAATCATTAGGTCCTAAAAGTTGTAAAACGCACTAATAGCCGAATCCAGAGTTATTTCCCGTCCTCCGTTCATGTGAATGAGAACCAGGCCGAGGCTGGAGCGCCAAGCCGTGACGACGGCGTGATGTTGGAACCCTGTGACCGAGTCATGTGACCGAGCGGTCATGGAACACACTGCGCGTGTTCCATGTGCCCACGAGAAGTCAAGCAATTTTGGTATCATGCGCCACTGAACAACTTTCATAGGAATGAACGGGGCCCCGCCTCCAACGCTGTATCCAGTTTTCTTAATACATCCACGGCGCCACCTGGTTTGTTAGACAAAAAAACATCTGAGAAGCCAGGGTCGGGGCCGCTGCATCGTAGTCCCGCATCTCCAGCCGTGGGTCCGTCCGAATCAATCACGGATGAGGTCGTTCTCTCGGACGGATAAAAAAACAAAAGTGAAAAATTCTAAAATGGGTCCACAAATATACTTGTGCGGTCGTTCATACAGTATATGAGCGGCCCGCCCAAGGAAAGTCTATGTGTGACAAACACTGCTTATGTTTCTAACTGCATTAAGATTAAGGCTACATTTAATTTTTAAAAGTTTCACAAAACTAATATTTTTGTTTGGTTATGTAAGTTCTGAAACATTCTTGTCATTGAGTTGGTAGTTGTAGACTATAACAGCTAAAAAGGCTTTTGAAGCAGTTCTTTTTAAAAAAAGAATATTTTTCATTTGAAAAGCAGTTAAATTAAAGGTTGTTTCATAAATTCGTCTTAATTGAATTTGTGCTCATTCAAAGACATTGTAATGAAATGCTGAATGACTTTAAAACAGCTCAGTTAATTTTTTTTTATAATGAATGGATTTGCTTCCCTGGCACAAAAAGGGAATATATAACAGCAAAAACAAATATACAAAAACATCTGTATCGGCTATTGGCCAAATTGTTATTTTAAACATCATTATCGGTCCAGAATTTTGCAATCAGTTCATCCCCAATATAAACGGCTCATTCTAAGGTAACAAAAACCCAACAAATCTTATTTTCAGGTGATTATACACCAAAGAAAACATACTTATTAATATTATATTCCATTTCTGCTAGTAGTTCCCCCTAAATGTTACACACTGGTCTTTTAAGAGGTGGACAGGAAATGTAGGGGGAGAAAGGGGATGACATGCAACAAAGGCAAAGAACGTATAGTGCCAAGAAGTGAAAGTCAATCGGTCGTTCGATTGCAACATCAGCACCAAGCAGCAAAGCTACACTTCCGTCATTTTGGACTGAAAGCGACTACCGGACGCCAGTCAAATGGACGCCAAAATGTCCGCCTAAAAAGTAAAACTAAGTTATTTCTATTCTATTAACTATTCTATAAGCGTTTTCAAGTCCAAAATGGCGACTGTTGTCAAAAAAAAACACTGGAGTTTCGTCTCTTTGCTTCTTTACTCTTTGACAAAGGTCCCTGGCCAGATTCAAACCAGGGATGTTGCGGTTAAATGACTGTTGGTACAAGACAGGATGTAGACTGTGTTCTACCATAATAAAGTCCCTCACTTTGTTGGCTCAACCATCCATCTCAACCCCCCTCCTTTTAAAGCATTTTGAGACAGTATAACAACACCACGCTACTCCTTTTGTTATTTAGAGATTGCTATCACGACTGCAAGAAGTCACTCGTCAAGACAGAAAACGTCATCACGGGTCGTTTTTAGGTGTTTGAGCGAACGACCGAAGCCTGTAAGGACACTCTCAAGGTGGCATATCTCTTACGGATCTTTTCTGGAGCGATGACATTGAGAATATAATGTTTGAGATGCCTACTCCTCTCCCAACTCCCCTCTGATTCATCCTAATAGCAATGAAACCGTGCCATTGTAAGTGATGTCCTCACTCCGGACACACTGCAGGGGTAGCTGCTCTCAGAGCGGAGTCCTTGAGGCAGCAGCAGGGGAGCCCTTTGCAGACAGAGGGAATTGTTAAAATCTAATTTTCATTTCAAGTAGAGACGAGGAAAAAGTACGAGTGACCATTCTAATCACTGGTTTCCCTACTAATTCTATTATACTCTCTGACTGTAAAATGACAAAAACTCTTCTCCAAGGACCACAATTTGATCACACACCATTGGACTATTTTTGGAACTTCTATATAGCAGTGTACCATAGCGTGGTAAACTGCACTGCGTCCTATATTATGCTGTATCGCCGCCCCAAGGCTAACCCTGTACTGACTGCTGGCACGTAAACATAAACTAATCAGAACATTAATCTCGCCCGTGCAACCGTGCACTTTTTGAAAGCAGCCCATCTGTGAAGGCTTCCCAATTAGCTGCCGTCATATGGCACAGGATGGAACAGAACGCCGATACACACCGTCCTTGGCGCACCACTGTACGGGTGGGGAAAATAATAAACAGCGTGCTTTCCACTAATCCGCCGTTAGGCTGTGGGATTTTCATCTGCAAAGCCCTGAAGATAAAGTCGAGGCTTTCCTTGAACCAACCATTGTGCATCTCTGAATAGGTTTTTGTGTTTTATCTCCAGCAGAGTGTTTGGTCGGACAAATAGCTCACGTTGGGCGCCAAAACAAACAGCAGTCGGGAGCATCGATCAGGGATGCACACCGTTATCAAACTACAATAGCAGCGAAAACAACAGCAACACAATGGAGACTATAGCGAGGAGTCAACAAAAGCCTCCGCATCCATCAAGCCGACGGAGAAACAGCGTGTTTGTGTGTGTCTTTACCTTGCGTCCTCCTGTGTTCAGCTTTATGGGCGTGAGGAAGGGGTCAAAGATCATGTGGCTGGTCTCGATGTTAACTGGCGACTGCCTCTTCCCCACCGAGCACAGGTTCCAGGCCGAGTTGACCAGACCCCAGAACGACGGCACTGCAACACAAAAAAAGACATAGCGGGGGTGTTCAAAAAGAGGTTGAGAGCGTCTGCAGCGACGAGATAGAGGCGCGTTCCGCCGAGAGGTCGCCGGGCAGAGTTTGTGCTTCAGTATCTTTTTTTTCTTTTTTTTTAATTCAGACCTTGCCAGACTCACAGCAGGAGAAATGTAATTAGCAGAACTCTACTGACGTGGGGCTTCTGAAAAGCCGGTAGAAATACTCCGGGCCTGAACCTATACAGGTTGACACTAAATTACATTTCTTTTAATGTTTGAAATCTTTTTTTCAAATTCTAAAATTGACAAGGATTTTTCACATTCTTGGTGTTTCATTATTATTATCCTCGTCATACCTCATTTTTGATATCAATGTATTTATTGTTTTGAAACTTCTAATAGCAAAATATCTTGTTTTGGTCTGCTTTAGTGTCATTTCATGGCTCAAACCTGATGCAGGGGTGTAGTAAATACATAAATCAGTATGCAGACACACATGCACAGTATAGGCAATACACATACATGGCATACATACAGTACATGCTAATTGTAAGTGAAAGAAATGCAAATAAATATATGAATAAAAAAAAGTCCTTGAAGCAGCAGTGGTTAGAAATCAGAGCAAAGATGATTTTAAAAAGTTATTTTCATAAAAACGGTCACTATATCCTGACAGTAGTGCATGAGACAGGTAATCTGAAAAAAATCATGTTCCTCTGTGTCCTCCAGTGCTCCTAATGGCATCTGCAAGATTTCACACAACTTGTCAGAACTGATCTGGAGCCTTGCCGTCTCTGAGCAGCTGTCAATCATTCGCGAACTGCGATCAAACGGTCAAACTAGGCAGTGCTGATCAAATATGAATCAATATTCTGTTACTGTAATGCCTATTTCTCACCTCAAATGTTTTCAGAAACGTCTTGTAGTGTACTGTTTGGCTGTAAAATGAGAAAGTTTGTGACCTAGCAGCAGGGTCTGAAATTAACTTTTTAAGTATTTTTTTTTTATCTGCCACTTTTGAAATCTCTGCGCTAAATGAAGGAATACAATTTTAGATCTGCTGTCATTTAATGTTCAATTTATTTTACATTAAAAAAACATTATCTGCATGGTAAATTACAGTGTGAAACATGATACGGCGTGCGTATGTGTCATTGTGCATGCGTAACTGTGGGAAAGCATCGATACAGAGGAATCGATAGTCACGTAGGCATGAGATGCCAGGGAATCGGACAACTACAGTTCTCTATTCCCATCTCCAGCGTTTTCCCTGGCTGCCAAAGTGGCGGGTGTCCTGATGATTTTTAGACCCTGCCCAGCAGCCATGTTGAGATCAGTTTAGGAAATACCAAGCACCGCCCACCAGCCGGAGCAAATCTCCAAATTTGTTCTCCTTCATGTTGCCGGTGTTATTCCGAAGTCACCAGCAATGGCTTGGCTTGGCCTGACCTGTATAATATTATATTAATCACATTGTTATATTGATTACCAACGCAATACGAGCTGGATTTAGCACCGTGACGCCGTCGGCACAGGTTGCCGATGTTGGCTACTTTTTTAATTTGCCAGAACGAGTCATAATGACGAATGCCAGTTCGACCGGTTGGCATAAAATCTAACTGGTGTAAGCTCGTACACTGGACCGGAACGGCAACACGAGAAATCAACCCAACTCCATGTCCACCCGAGTGGACATGTGTTTATTTTTTTCCACGCCTAAAGATGAATAAAAACAGTTAATTTGACAACAACAAAATGAAAAAGCTCTTTATCAATCCTGTAGAAGGACTCAGTCACCTTGGATACTTGCTAGCGTTCATTCGTCACCTATATTTAGGAACTACACCACAAGTCATTTAATTTTGAACATTATAGTCTCCCATGTGCCCTTATCATCCATCTTGAAGATACAGCAGCTAGTCTTAGACTGCCAGGGTGAGAATCACGAAGCTTAGTGGGCGAAACTGATCCGCAGTGACTTTTAACAATTTGGTCAAAACCTCCCTCTGAACAGAGGAAGTATTAGAGAAGTGGAATGAGCCTATAATCAGCTAACACATATAAGACTGAGAGGACAGGATGGCACATTGAGAGGATGTCAGCACTGTGGGTGTGATGGGCATCTCAGCCAGTCATTCTCTTATGTAAGACTTGGCCAGCGGGGACCAAGAATTCCATTCCTTCAACAGGGTGGGAGGCGAAGGCTTATCACCACTAAAATATCTGCCAGAGGCCTAAAGCTGTATTTTTCCCATTTAGGAAACACGGTATTACACGGAGATGAGTCACTGGAATTGTGTCTCCACTGAGATTTTTTGCCGGAGAATGATTTGAAATTTTGAAAAAAAATATGCAAATTCGTGATGAATCAGTGGGAAGCAGACACGGCAGCGTGAATTCGGAGCTGAACCTCGGCAAGTCAACAAGTCCTACATTTACAGTGGTTTGCGGTGCTCACAGACACGCTCTGGAGAGAAAGCACTACATCACTGTTCAGATAAAAGCACGGAGTCAAGAGAAACATCCATCACCCTTTCTACCATGAACACGGTGTCAGCTGGGGGGGTGTGTGCAGATTTCACACTGTTTCCCATGATTAATAAATATCAGCAGAAAGCATTGGTCGAAAGTAACTCAGCAAAACACAAGTGATCGAGCTGCTACCTTAAAACTGCACTACTAAATATCTAAAATTCACATCAGGACTGTCAATTCAAATATTTAATCGCGATTAATCCTCAAAGAGAGATTTGTTGAGTATTTAATATTCTTATCAACATGGAAGTGGACAAATATGCTGCTTTATGCAAATGTATGTATAGATTTATTATTGGAAATGAATCAACAACACAAAAATATTACAAATATTGTCCAGAAACCCTCACAGGTACTGCATTTAGCATTAAAAAAATCAATTCACCTATGTATCGCGATTTTTTTTCACGATTTTGATGGCGATTTTTTCATGCCAGAATCAATTTATTTGTTTCATTTGAGTCTACGCGGAGGTAGAAGGAAGTCCTGTTCCGTATCCGTCAACCGGCCGCAGCGAGCCAAAACCAGAACGTCGAAAAAAGTGGAGGGTCCGCGTGGATACGACCTGCACCCTCACATTTTAAATCCAACGTGGTAAACACTACACGTCCAGTAAAGTATGGAAACACTTTAGGTTTCACACATTGACAGGAAAAGCAGAGCTAGACATCACGGCTAAAGCTGCATGCTAACTCTGTCATGGACAGGAAACGTTATCGTATTGCGGTAACGTGCGGTCGAGCCGGCCGTCACTCTCATCTCCGTGGTCAAATGGGCCGACGCTACAACTGTAGAGCACCCATATACTGACATTTATGTTAAATGCATTCAAACGGCCCCGATGGAGCTGACGTGAGAGCTAGAGATGGACTTGGAGAAGTATACACGTATGACTACGTCCGGTTTTCAAAATAAGGTGTTAACAAAGGGAACTGTATATACAAAATACATATATGGAAATAAGATTGACCAGAAGTATCAAACATTACATGTCCCTTATAAATGGAAAAGAAAATAGCACTTATTGTGAGGGGAAATGTCTTTATTCCTTGATTTTTGGGTTGCTGGAAAAAATCTCTGACTACATACATGCTGAAAATCAAACATTTTTACCGTATTAATTAAGATATTTCCCAAAGTAAAAGTCCCTAGAAGTGTATGATTCAACTTTTTCCCCCTGGTCTAGTGTTAAAAAATTTAACAAAAATTGTAATAAATTCTAATATTGAATCGCAATACTTAAAAATCGCAATACGCATCGAAGTATTGTGATATTATTGAATCGGGAGATGGGTGAATCGTCCATGTCTTAGTAACCTGGGGGTCTGTTTCCAACCTTTCTGATCGTCTGAGTGCTGTTTTGTGGACTTCCATTAAGGTATTTCTCTGCGTTTCTAGATTCAGCACTTGGTGAATACAATGCTAGTATTACCAATAGGAATGATGGTTTAAGCTACACAATGAGACCTAAGTTGTAATAAACCAGAATAGCCATTGAAGCCACTTAAAGCAACACAGAATAGATAATAAAAAGGTTGAATTTTTTGAATATCTGGTTTTGAATGTGATGTAGGAAATGTGGACTAACAATAAATCCTTTTCATGTTTCTTTAATCCACTTGAAGGTCATGAGGTCACAAGCTGGGCTCAACATACCCCGGGCCTTTCATTGCTTATAAAAGACTTTCCTTGAAGCTTACCTCTTATTTATCAAACTAAAAAAATCTCTAAATCTAGCAGGCCTTAATACAAAACCAAAATAATCTCATTTTATGTTTCAGATCGCTTTGAAATAACCATCCGGACTTGATCCTTCACTGACTGACAGATGACAAAAAGGTCCACTATAGATAACAGGGTGGTGACTGTGCTGGAGACATAAGCTATGGCATACTGTAGGGACCTTAGTCACACGGCACTGAGTCACACTGCAATAAAAAGCTTTTCTTGGTAATGCTGCTCTAGGTGGGAGTTCTTTCTGTGAGCTGTCAATACTTTGGCTATATCACAAGTAAAAAAAAAAAATCTATATGTCGACAACACCAGAAAAATAGTAAATACAGCTTTCTGAGATATGCCTTTAAACTTGACCTCAAGTACAATGCTGTACATTATGCTGACTTTCAGAGTCTTTACACACCAGGAGGCGAGTTGCTGATTTTATTCATGTCAGCAGAGTGTGGCGGCAGCTTTGTCTGCCAGTCCAGTAGCAGCAGCAGCAGCGGTGGCAGCGGCATGGGACTAGATGTGTGGTCGCCGCCGGCCGCTCACTTGAATCGTTCTCCATTTCTGCCACTTGTACATGAGCCTGATGAACTTTGGCAGACTGGCCTCCCGAGCTCCGAGCACTGAAGTGTAATGTGTGACCGAGATGCGGGAGGAGTCTCTGGCGGGTCTGCCGAGCTCTGTGTAACGTATCAGCTAAAGCTACTTCATGGGCGTGAAAAGGCCAAATTTCTTAAGGGAGCTCATGGGTTTGCTACAGGAGAAGTAACAGGAACTGTCCCTTCATTCAGCAGAGAAAAGGCTTATCATAAAATGCTTCCATGCAAGTCACAGGGTTCACTGAATGGTTTGGAATCAACAAACAACTTCCTGCTTTTGCCCTAAATCACAATCCCGAGAGATACTGGACTGAACATTATTATTTATTTATTTGTTTTCTAAAATGTATCATAAATTACTTTACAACTGTATGTATGTATAATTTACATTTTGATATACTGGAAAAAATGCACAGTCCACCTAAACATTTGGCCAATATATACTTTAGTCATTTAAATTATCTTATCACATACAACTGCAGTGCCTGTTCGGGGCGTGGCAGTTGGGAGCAAGTGCCCGTTCAGGGTGTTGCAGTTGGGAGCATGTGCCCGTTCGGGGCGTGGCAGTTGGGAGCATG